>CM076581.1:761364779-761458152 GCA_034641835.2 Pinus albicaulis | reverse complement strand
GAAAGTCCAATAATGGACTTAGCTTTGTCATCTCTACTTTTCCATTAGCTTTGTCATTTATATTTTTCCATTCAAGTAACTGTTTGGCATCTGATACCTCACTAATTTCTCTAAAACCATGACTGAAGAAAACTTCAAAGCCAAACAGAAAATACCCGTGAACTTGCCCCCTTTAAACTGAAAATATTGTAAGTAATTATTTTATGCAGACAAAGCGGCTTAAGCGACATAACTTTAATTTGGGTAGGCAAAAAACTAAACTTCAAGTTTTACACACTCTCTCCCAATGTACAGTAAATCTGCACTTTAACACAGGGCACAAAAGTCTGGATCCCTCTTGCATGCCCAAACCAATAGCACCAGAAAGAAGACTAAAGCTACCTCTCATAATAAAAAATGGCAAATTCACAATCCTCCATGGAATTGGCCACCACTTGACTTCATTTTCAACCACCCTTTCATTACCTTGCAGGCAGCGGTTGTTTGAATCAAAATATCCTTTCGCTCTCTGTCAGTTCACCCAGCTACGCTACAGAAAGGACCCTGCTTCTCCTTCAGGGCAATGCCTCCTCTAATAGCATATTCGTAATACAGACAACCTAAACAATGCCAAGAAAACCAGTCTTCTGCGTGGCCTCGTCATGTCATAAAAATGATGACTAATAAGAGCATTCGTATAAGCGACCACACTCTCCGCGTTTCTGTCCACTGATTTATTCCCCGACGGCTTCTATATGTTTCCTCACTCCCGATTCATGGGAAGAGAACTTGGGTTTCGCACTCAAAATGAATTTAAAGGTCACAAACTTTACATCTCTCTACACCTTTGGTTCTAATGCCAAGTAAATAATAAGAGAAAGAAATCATATATCTCACACAAAGGTGTATGTCTCAACACATATTATAAATTGCAATTATTTTATGGTGTGTGACATCTAACTTATTTTTAATTTTACACAAAAGTGTATGCATCAACACACATTATATTTAACAATTATTTTATAATATAAAATAAGTTTGTGAGATCTAACTTATTTCTATTTTAAAAAAAAATTGAAAATTTTTGTTAACTATAAATACAATTCATATCTAACATTATAAATATAAAATATAAGCATTAACTTCAACTAAACTAATTTGATATAATTTGTTGCTCTCTTTCAAAATTCCAACAAGAAACCACGTATAACTAATTTCAAATGATTTTTTTCTCTCTTTCAGAATTCCAAAAAGAGGATGTCCTTTGATACTTTCGGTGAGATAAAATATTTAGTTTTCCTTTCATATAGTTTTTCCCTGATAAGATTTAATATTCTTTTAATATATTTTTGTGAAAATAAGTTAAATGTTTTTGTGAGATAAGTTTTAATATATCTTTGTTAAAATACATTTTTTTAACTTATTGATTAATGTGATATGTCTATTATATCTATTTATATAATATTAACTATTTCTTTTTAATATTTTAATATTTCAAAGACATAATTTTTTTATATTTTTATTAAAATCAATTTACATGTTAATTGTGCCAAATTTATAGGGATAAAAAGTGCAAATCTCTTTAAGAATAAAAATCAGCTCAAATCTCTTGAAAGTGAAAATAAATTTAATATTTCTCAACACTTAATAAATTCAAAATGAAAATAAATCTAAACTAATTTACTTGCTTAAAACATACATAAAGTAAAAATACAACATTCTAATACATTCTCAACTCATATTTAATGTTGCGAGCTAAAGTTTCTTGTTTAGTGAGGTGCACATTATCTAGTTTGCATTTCAAGTAGTGTCATTATTACTTATTGTTTGTCTCTCGTACCTAGGTTTTCTATATGATGCTTCAGTCTATTATTACAATCATAAATAAAACAATAATATATTTCTCTTTGTGTAAATTTCATTCCACATTAATATTTCCGTTCCGTTCTCCTTTCTTAACTGAAGCTAATTGCCTTTACAATATAAATCATTGCCTTATTTTTTAATTATAATTCATTCCAACTCTTACCTAAAGCAAATCATTGCCTTATTTTCTAATTATAATTCATTCCAATCCTTATCTAAAGCTACTTTCCTTTACAATATAAATCATTGCCTTATTTTCAAATTATAATTCATTCCAACTCTCACGGCTTCAATAATTAAATTAGAATTCATTCCCGATATTAACAGTTGAAACTTGATCGCGTGGTTGTATGCGCCTGCCATGTCAGGTTGATTTAAATATTTGTGAATGGAAGGACTAGGACTAGCATGGTAGACTAGCTTCGGATTTTTCTGCGTGCGACTAGCAAGAATTTCTTATCTGATATGTGGACAATGCATTCCACCTTTGTCTCTTCATATCTATCAATTTAATGATATTGTTTGAAACTGTGATGATTCCCATTTCAATATTTTGATGTGAACCAGCAAGATAGCCATCGCTATTTAACATGATGTATCATGTCCTATTTAACATAGGAATGCGTCTTTGATGGCTTATTTTTTATCAAGACATGTTTAGGATAATGAAATACTTTGTGATATATTTATGGTTATGACTTGATGACCCCAATTGTATCCCAGTAATGAAGGATTTAGATACCTGTGATACATGATGTACATAGTATTAGATTGCATTTTAATAATTAGTTAAAAACTCTCCTTGGAGGGTTATGGTTATAAGTTTATAACTACATGCATGGTGTCATGTTAACAAAATAATTAAGACATTGAAGTTAAAGGTCTCTTAATGGGTACTATTTTATGACATCTTTATTCAGGGATTTAAAAATTGTGAGAAAAATGATTAACATCAGCAAGTTTGTGTAGATATCCAATACAATATTGGAGATAAAAAAAATATTATAGAAATAGGTTTTTATTTTTATTTTTAGAAAGATATATTGGGATGGAGATTCAACAAAAACAATTATCTCAATATCTAGGTAAATTAGAGGTGTTCTTTAATGTTCCACAATTGAATGTTTTATGTCACATGTCTACTAAGTGGAGTCTCTGCACATTTATCATGTAAATTTGGAGTCAAAGAAGTGAGTTTGATTGTAGCTCATGTCATGAAACCTGAAGCTATTAGTTATTTTGGAAGTATATCGGTTGCTTGGGTGGAATGCCCTTCTTTTGTAGACTTTCATTTACTTTTCACCTTGATATGTCCCTCCTTCTTGGCCCCTTACTCATACTTCTTAAGGATAGCTAAGGAATATAAGGGATAGTCCCTATGTAGATGGTCTTGCTTGTCGTTATTACTATAATGGAAATAAAAATATTCATATTTTATTGTTTCTAAAAATTCTATCTTAGCTATTGCAAATGGATTCTTGGAAAGCACATGAAATGCTACACAATTTTCCACATGAGTTCTACATATGTATATTTATTCCCAATATTTTAACAAAGAATCCCAAATTATTTCGTATATGGACAACCAAACCTTGATCTAAAAGCTTTTAAGGTGGTTGAATATAGTTAAAATCACACCAAATGTGTGGTGAAATAAAGTTTTTGAGGCTAGACATATTCATCAAAAATGTTGAATACACACTTTTCAAATTGAAGAGGACTAGGCCCTCCTCAAAGAACCTATCCTTGTTTTCAACACTTGTGACAATAGAAATAAGAAAATATGTCTTCTATAGTTTCAAATCTACCTACCATTTGGGTTTCCATATTAATTTTATCCAATATATTAATTCCTTTCCATAGAGTTAAATCCTCTTGAACTTCCCGATGAGTGCATGATCTTGCATATAGTGAGTGTAGCCCCTAACCCTAGCTAATGTAACCTCATATCTCGAGTTTTAAATCACCGTGGCTCGATATCCTCTAGGTCAAATATTATTTTTAATGATATAACATAACAATTTTAATTTCCTTTCCATGTTAATGTGCACCTATAACCAAAGGTAATGCACTCTCTTTTCATGCACCCTCCATTACCTTGCATTTTCTTACCTCCCGTGACTAGAAATATTTGAATCAGGGAGATTATAAATGATTCATGGGATCCTTCTTGGTCATTATCATTGTTATTAATTCCTTACCTTGAATTACACCTCTTGATTCCTTTGTAATTTCTTCCTTCATTGATATTCCCATCACCATTCATTTCATTAAAAACCTACCCCATTACCTATCCTTGAAGTTACTCTCCCTTCAATTCTTTGACATTCATTCTCTTATTCTGAATACAAGATATTATTCATGATAGAATTTATTGGTTAGGAGGTTGTTAATTAGCTCTTAGTTTTAGGTGTGGTTGATGTTAATGTCATTAATTTTCTTTTTTTGTTTGTAAAATGATGATGAATCTCCAAATGCATATGTGGGCCATGCTCTAATAAGAACTCAAATACATTCTATATCTAGACTAATTTCCAAAATAACTACTGAGTACAACAGATGGAACTCATGTGTATCCATAAATGGATGTCAATATAATTACTAGTACTTCAACTATTAAATAATAAAAATAATGAATTTATTTAGTGCTTAGAAGCAACTATATATTCAAGAGATAAAGTGGTTGTAAAGCTCGACATAGATAATCTATATTTAATTCTTGAATAGCTGAGAGTGTTTTATGCTGAGGTTATGTGACTTGGTGCAACTATTAATTGATTTGAGGAGATCCATGATTCAAGACTTTTGGAGTGGAACTCAGAAGTACAACTTAGGAGATAGCTTGAATGAGTTCAATCCAAAAGATTCAAAATGATTAGAGAATTTGACAAAGAATCTACCAAAAAAAAATTCAAGAAAAAAACTCATTAAGAGACGGTGCTAGAGATTTAAACTCCTACTTGCCTTTTTCTTAATAAAAGATATTCCTTCTCATAAGACTGATTGGATAAGAGGTTTTTAATTAACTCTTATTTTTAGGTGTGGCTCAGATATTCTCTCAACTAATTAGACTTTATCACTAAGATAGTCAATCTCTATTAATGCTTAACATTTTGTATAAATATGTGATGTTGCGATTATAATAAAGTACGTAGAATAGAGTTTATTGTGTGCAATAATTCAAACAATATTTAAACTAGTATCAATGCACTTTGAGCCTTTTAACTTAAAATAATAAAATTAATGAGTTAAATTGAATATTACTTGAAAATGTATGTTATGTTAATATTATAATATCATTGGTTCAAATCCGCACTTACGTGTGTCTACATTAAGTAATAACACTGCCCTATTCTACTCCATTACTAATTCCACTATTCATTAAATAAAAAACCTGAAATAAATGTCTCTACTAATACTTTTATGATAATCATTTTTACAAAAAAAAACTTCAAAAATTAATACTAAAAAATAAATTTAATGAAAAATGATTTTATATATTAAGGAAATGAAATATAACCCCATACTTGAAACAGATAGAAAAAACACAATTAACCTAAAAACCATTCATAATAACCTATTGTATTTTAATGAGAACATTTAGATCAAAGCCAATATATTGTATTTTTTAAAGTAGCTGAATTTATTATATCATGTCATTTTGGACTATAGCCTTATTTTTCATTTGGATTAAACACATTTTTATTTTGTCGGTAAAAAAAGTTTCTTTATATTATCATTTTGAAAGATACATCAAGATACATCAAGTCTTCCATACTACTAAGCATCAAAAGATTTATAGAGCACATGTACAGAGTTCTACATAAAAGGAAGCCTAGAGGAGAGCCAAGACAACTAGTGTTTGTGGTTATTTCCACACAAAAATGGAAAAAATACAAGTTCCAGAAAAATGCATCATCGAGGGTGATTATAAGGAAATATTGGAGGTGTAGCAAAAAGGGTTACTCGATTATGGATGTGATAATCAATGTGCTTCACTTGAATTTCCAAAGCTTAGAGGTGATAATGGGAGTGCCAAATCTAGTGCTGAGACTCTCGAGAGCATCTAGAGTCTCATTTTATGGGTGTTGGAGGTAATTGATGTATGTGATAAGTTCATTTCATTCCTCATACTTCTGTTCCCACATATTGTCCAAATTAAGGTGAATGGGTTGTAGTTGGGCCGCTATCGACTCAAGGGTGAGCAGCGCTTCCACTTGGCCCAAGGAGTGGAGTGGGGACACAGCCATGACTACCACTAAGTGATGGCTCTCTGATTTAGGAGCATCAACCCGCACAAGTCAAATTTAATTTTTCAAACCTTCCAGAAGTCGACGTGGCATAAAGGACAATATTTTAGTTAGATTCATATTATTAATAGAGGTTGTTGAAATTTGGTTGAGTGATTTTAGAGATCTTATGAGGAAAGATTGGATATGGAATGATCCAATCCTCTTTTCTCCACTATTATAAACTATAGTCTTCGTGCAATTGGAGGTAGGCCAGATGAAATGTAATATCCAACGCTGAGAGGGCAATCTAGCTCTTATAATCGAATTGTAATTCGAATTCGAAGTTAATTTAAATTTGATGTTTGTTATTTTCTGTCGGTGTGGTTACGAGTATACTGGTTCTTGAATTTCTGTGAGACTACATTTTTAGATAGATCAAATATTCATTTTGTTGTATACAAAGGGAGTTTGAAGATTGGTGATGATACGACTCTTGAAAATGAGAGTAGCAGAATTACTGTCAATTCTAAAAGGGATCCTTCAGAGATTCCCTGGGGTAACTATGGAGATGAGTATGTTGTAGAATCATCTAGAGTTTTTAAAACAAAATAGCAGGCTTCAACACATATTAAGGGTTGAGCTAAGAAGGTTGTAATTTAATAACTTTTAACATCTGTTATTACGATATTGAGAAACCAAAGGAAGTCCAAAATTCGAACTTGGGATATAAGGTTCCTGAGTCATAAGTTTGCGTGTCGTCAAAAATTGCATGCTTTCTGTATCCCAAATCTAAGATTCGAATCCTGGTCAAATACTCTGGCCCATTATAATATGATGAGGCTCAAATTTGATGCCCTAATTAATAAGAAAAAGGATGCACTCATGTTTGTGGTGGTGGACGTGAAACCATGGCTGTGTACTACATAGTGGTGAGATGGATGGCTCACATCCATTCTGAGCTTTAAATCATTGTGGAGGTTTTGTTTGGAGGCATTAATGCTTCATAGCCTTGTGTTGGAGCCAATATATAGTTCATGTTCCAGGTTTCTATTCTTGAACCAATTTCAGCAAAGGAATTTGAAATGATACATAAGTGAAATTGAGAATATCTCAATAGTTTTATTGCTGTGTAATGAATTATTTTGTTCAGATCATGGGCCCATAACCCACAGATCTACGATTTTGGAAAATATGCAGTTTAGCTGCATCAAAGTGGTATCAGAGCAGGAAAAGATTTCCTATGAGAAAGAGTTCATCTGTAAAGGAAGAAGAGGTACAATTTTGTTGAATATTTGCAAGCTTGTGGTCTTTATGTCGTTTTGTAGGTGAGAAGATTGTAGTAGCCTAGAGCAAGAGTGCTCAAATGGTTCCAGAGGAGAGAACCAGAGACGTGCCAAAAGACTAAGCTCAGACTAGAGAAGCTTGGTGAGGTATCTGGTAGTAGGGAGGACTTGCTATTGCAGAGGTTTTGTTGTAGCTCAAAAAGGGAAATTCCACAGAGGATGTGGGTATAATTTCCAAAGAATGTTGTTATACAAAGATCACAAAGGGAAATTCCACAGAGGATGTGGGTATAATTTATAAGAAATGAAAAAGACATATGACTAGGAGGTCATAGAAATTTTGTACCTTGAGAGTTTGATGCAGAAGCATCAACCCGCACAAGTCAAATTTAATTTTTCAAACCTTCCAGAAGTTGACATGGCCTAAAGGACAATATTTTAGTTAAATTCGTATTATTAATAAAGGTTTTTGAAAACTGGTTGAGTGATTTTATATATCTTATGAGGAAAGATCGGGTCTGGAATGATCCAATCCTCTTTTTTCCACTATTATAAACTATAGTCTTTGTGCAATTGAAGTTAGGCCAGAAAGAATGTAATATCCAACACTGAGAGGGCGATCTGGCTCTTATAACCGAATTGTAATTTGAATTCGAAGTTAATTTAAATATGATGTTTTTTATTTTCTGTCGGTGTGTTTATGAGTATATTAGTTCTTGAATTTCTATGAGACTGCATTTTTAGATAGATTGAATATTCATTTTGTTGTATACAAAGGGAGTTTGAATATTGGTGATGATACGACTCTTGAAAATGATGGTAGCAGAATTACTATCAATTCTAAAGGGATCCTTCAGAGATTCCCTGGGGTAACTACAGAGTTGAGTATGTCGTAGAATCATCTGGAGCTTTTAAAACAAAAGAGAAGGCTTCAACACATCTTAAGGGTTGTGCTAAGAAGGTCGTAATTTAATAACTTTTAACATCCACTATTTTGATATTGAGAAACCAAAGGAAATCCAAGGTTCGAACTTGGGATATGAGGTTCCCAAGTCATAAGTCTGCGTGTCGTGGAAAATTGTGTGCTTTTTGTATCATAAATTGAAGATTTGAATCTTGGTCAACTACTCTGCCCCATTAGACTACGATGAGGCTCAGATTTAATGCCCTAATGATTAAAAAAAAGGATGCACTCATGTTTGTGGTGGTGGATGTGAAACAATGGTTGTGTACCGCATAGCAGTGATATGGGTTGCTCACATCCATTCTGAGCTTTAAACCATTATGGAGGTTTTGTTTGGAGGTAGTAATCCAATGTAGCCTTGTGTGGGAGCCAATATGTAGTTCATGTTCTAGGCTTCTATTCCTGAACCTGTTTTGGCAAAGGAATTTGAAATGATACATAAGATAAATTGAGAATATCTCAATAGTTTTATTGTTGTGTAATGAATAATTTTGTTAGATCGTGGGCCCATAACCCACATATCTACGAGTTTGGAAAATATGCAGTTTAGCTGCATCACTCTATGCTGAAACAGATTTAGAGTTAGGTTCTCCTGACTACTGTCTCTCCTCCATACGATGACCTAATCCTCCCCTTCACGCTCAGCCTCACTTTTGTGGCATACAACCAAAACCACCATCCCACATTGCGCTGAAGCTGAGTGGAGCTGCTCTATCGAAACAAGAACCCACTACCAAATTCAAACTATAATTTTTCACCCAAATACCACTCACCATACGAAGGCCATCATACAACACAATACCACTAGGGGCAGGCCTATGCTCTGAAACCTCACTATAAATTTCACCGTAAACATTGTTTCGAGGAGAATCACACCAGGATGTCGTGTCCTCTCAGCTCCACTTGAACCTAAACTAGCAACACTCACCAGGATCTCTGATGAGCATCAAGATCCACATAGCCTTAATTAACCAATAATGTAACCATACATCAACCCAATTAGGTTCACCCCCCACCACGAATAATGCGAGCCTCAAACTAGACACAGATACACTCACAATAGGGAGATTAGTTTTGAGATCCCATGACCATGCATAGAAATAGGTCCATCCCCACACACTCCCACTATTGCACAGAAATAGGTCCATCCCCACACACTCCCGCTATTACATGCCTCACCCTGCACATATGTCGGAAGCCTTGGGTTGAGCCTGGATGCCAATACATAGAGTGCTCTCACCCACCTCTCTCTCACCATCGCCCAACAAATGCAGATAATGAAAACACGGGCCATCAACTTAGATATGATGCATATGAGAGTAGCGCATTGTAAGTACTATGAAACAATTAAACCTGAGCGTGTGAGGAGAAATGTTAAGGCAAGTGTGTGGCACGTGGAGGCTCACCTGACTCCTCTGTCCTTGACACCTCCAACTGTCCGTTTGAAGTGACACCCTCATTGGGGGTGGATTAAATACATTAATATAAATAAAAAATAATAATTTAATTAAAAAATATTTATCTTTTTCCAACATTTTAAAATATTAAAAGACAATATATATATATATATATATATATATATATATATATATATATATATATATATATATATATATATATATATATATATTTTAAATATAAAAGGTAACAATTAAGTTAAAAAAGTAAATTTATTTTACAAATAATATATAATACTTATGTAAATAAAAATTAAAAATTGTACTTCTTTATTTGGGTGTTAGAATCTATGCCAGACAAGGATGGAGAAGCCCACTATCTCGCTACCTCCCATTGTTTTTAAGAGGGGGATGATATGGCTATCACAGCCCATGGAACCACACATGTTAATAGTTGTTATGCCCATGGTATTCACAACCCATGGGATTGGGCCCATGGTACTATAACAAAATATTTGTATATATAAGGGTGTGAGTAAAAAAGAAATCATGGGCGAGAAAGAATGAAGCGGGTGAATTGTGTAGAGGTTTTCATTGTGATAGTAAATATCTACTAAACCCTTTCCCTGTGGGTTTTCACCAAAATGGGGTTTTCAATGAAAATATGGTGTTTTGTGTTTGAATAAATTTTTGAGTTATTTCTTGTTTTAGTGCATGAAATTTTTTATTTTTAGGTTATAGTTTTATTGATGTCCTTTTATTACCAAAGCGAGTTTGTTATATTTAATTTTTGATTTATGTGAGGTTGTTGCTTGGAAAAATTATGAGAATGGAGGTAGCGACATTAAGTGATGTGGAGAAATTAAATGAGGCTAATTTCTCCCTATGGAAGACACAAATGGATGACATACTGATTTTAAAAGATCAATATATTCTAGTTGAGGTTGTAGCGAAGAAGATCTCATAAATGACGTATGAAGAATGGAATAAGTTGTATAGAAAGACCATCGCTACAATTCGTCAGTATTTGGAAAATAATGTATATTTTAATGTTGTCAGAGAAAAGACAACAAAAGGGTTGTGGAAAAATATGCATGATTTATATGGGAAGAACACAAAATTGAACAAAGTCTTCTAGATGAAGAAGTTGTACAATCTCAAGATGATGGAAGGTGCTTCAGTGGCATATCATTTGAACGAGTTTAATATAATAACAAGTCAGCTTGACTCGCTCAAAATCATTTTGGGTGACAAGATTAGAGTCAGCTTATTATTTTTCTATGACACATAGCTGGGAAAATTTGATAGTATTTCTTAGCACTTCAACACTTATAGGGGACCTGAATTTTGATGACGTTAGTAGAAGTTTAAATAATGAGGAGTTGTGTCACAAATTAATTGTGGAAAACTAGGGAGGAAAAGATCTAGTATTAGCTAATCGTGGAAGGAAAATTTAACATGGTAGATTGGGGCAATGAAAATCATGAGGAAGAAAGAAAGAAAGAATACAAAGACTCACTTATTTTTACTATGGAAGAGTAGGACACAAGAGAAGGGATTGATGGTTTTGGGAGAAGGAAAAAAGGAGCAAAAGGAACAAAAATCAATCAACACAAATAAAAAATCAAGCAACACAATGGCAAGTGAGACGACTATTGTAGCTTCCCAAATTGATGTTTTACTTACTATTTCAGTATAAGAAGCATGCTTATATAATTCTAGTAGTAACATTGATTGGGAACTTGAATCTAGAGTATCTCATCATGTGATCCCATGTAAAAATACTTTTTTTACATATGAAGAATTTGACTATGGTAGAGTACATTTAGGAAATAATCATTTTTGTAATATTTTTGGAGTGGGAAATGTCCCAATAAAGAAAAAGGATGGACATGGTATCTTTCTAAAACATGTTACGCATGTCAGAAAGATGCATATGATTTTGATCCCCATGGGACGATTAGATGATGGAGGCTTCTCCACAACCTTTGGGAAAGGTGGCGTGAAAATTGCTAAAGGGTCACTGGTCTTGGATAAAGAATCCAAGACATGAGCCTTATATAAAATGAGTTCAAGGACAGAGATATCACATACAGTTATTGAAGAAAAATCAATGGAGTTATGGTATAAGGACTTGGTCCACATGAGTGAAAAGGGTCTAAAAGTTCCTATTGGTAAAAATATTCTTCCAGGTTTAAAATCTTATGAACTTGATCTTTGTGAAAAATATCTTTTTGATAAGAAAATAAGTGTTTCTTTTATGAAAGTTGGTCATGAAAATAAAAAAAAATTGTTAGAATTAATATACTCTTATGTGTTTGGTCTGCTGAATATTAAATCTTTAGCAGTAGCCTCATAAATTGTTACATTCATAGATGGTGCATATAGGAATATTTTTTGGGCCTACCCTACGAAAATTAAAAGTGAGGTATTTCAGATATATAAGAACCTTTCATGTTGTTGTTGGAAAGGATACTAATAAATTTCTCAAGTGTTTGAGAATAGATAATTTTGGGGAGTATTTCTCTGATGCATTTAAGAATTATTAGTAAAGTTTGTAATTAAACATGAGAAGATTGTGTCTAATACTCCACAACAAAATGGTACTACAAAAGGATGAACCACACTATTATGGATAAGGTGCGGACTATGTTGTCAAATTCCACATTGGAAAACAAGTTTTGGGTAGAATCAGTAAGCACAACCTGTTACCTCATCAATCGCTCACCTTCTACAGTTCTAGGTCGTGGTATTCTTGAAGAAGTTTGGATCGCTAAAAAGGTAAATTATTCTCACCTATATTTTTTTGATGTGAAGCATTTATGCATATTCCCGAAGAAAATATAATAAAATTAGATGATAAATCAAGGAAGTGCATTTTTCTGGGTTATGTGGATGGTGAGTTTGGTTATTGTCTATGGGATCCAATTAATCACAAAAATGTTAGAAGCAGGGATGTGATATTTAATGAATATGAGATGTATATAACATATATAAGTGAAACAAAGGTCAATAAAAATGTTTATAGGTTTATAGAACAACAATAAAATATACCACCATTATAATAATTCGAGCAACAAAATCAAGAACGAGATGGGCAAGGAGAAGAATATAACTCATCGCAACCATTACAAGAGATTCAAGTGGAAAAAACACTACCATAGTTGGTTCGTAGGTACACTAGGCCTCAAAAGAAGTCAAAAAGGTATCCAATCTCATATTATATTTTTCTAACTGATGAAGGTGAACCTAATTTTTTTCAAGAATCTTGTGAAGTGGAAAGTAGCGAAAAGTGGAAGAAATAAATGGAGGAAGAAATGTAACCTTTGTTGAAAAATAAAACTTGGGAGCTAGTTGAGATTCCAAAAGGAAGAAATGCCCTAAAACACAAATGGGTATACAATATTAAACATGAGGGCAAGGAGAAGAAGGAAATGTACAAAGAAAGGCTCGTGGTGAATAGATTTGCACAAAAATAAGGCATTGATTTTACATAAAAAATCTCACCTATTATTAAAATGGCATCCATAAGTGTTATTCTTGGTCTTGCTACTACTTTAGAATTGGAATGTGACAATTAGATGTGAATATGAATTTTCTTCATGGACAATTGAAGGAATAAAGTTATATGGAACGAATAGAAGGATTCAAGGTAAAAGGAAAAGAAGAGATTTTTTCCAAGTTGAAAAAGAACCTTTAAGGGTTGAAATAGGCACCTTGCCAATGGTACAAGGAATTTGATTCATTTATACTAGAACATGGCTTCAAAAGGCTATAGGGTTATCATTGTGTCTACATCATGAGGTATGAAAAGAAAGGTATATCATACTACTATTTTATGTGGATGAAATGGTAATTGTTGGACATGAAAAGAACATGATTAAAAGTTGGAGAAGGTATTGAGCAATATTGGGCACCTAATCCTCCTAGGATTAGTGTGGAAGGCGAACAATCAAAGAGGAGTTCAAGAGACCTTGGAATATGAATCCAAGAGTCACTCCATTCTATGATAAATATGCATCATTGTGAATAATAAATGAATCCACTCTTACCTTTCCTATTCTTGTGTGCTTACCATGTTTGTGTTCAACATGGTATCAGAGAATAGGCTAGGCCCTCACATTTTTAGATTTTGTTGGCTCCAATTTTAGTTGCTCTGCCTATTTTTTCATAACTGACACCTTTGCACCTTGAATGCATTTGAATGCATTTACGTGAATATTTGTAACATTTGAATGCCCCTCAATGCCTTAGTTATATAACACATCTAATCCTTCCTACCCAAAGAACTTGCGCTTTGCTTGGTATCTACGCTGCTAGGGTGAGAGTAATTTTTTCCGCGTAGAGACCTCTTTGAAAAATAATGTTGGAGCAGAGAGTCAGAAATGTCTGCCAAATAGTTTTTCCCTTCTCTCTTCTAGGACATGGAGATGCTCGCACTTTTGTTATGCCCACTCCAGTATTTTTTCCATATTCCTACACAGCCACTCACAAATTAGAGCAGAGACAATTCATTGTTGTGCTCCCTCGAGCACTGTGTTGTATCAATATTGTGGTGAGCCTAAAGCTTATTTTGTTTTGAGTGACACAAGCATGAAATTTGATATTTTTGGTTAACTAGTTTATATTTCATTGAGAACTTTTCTATGTTGGAAATATGGTAAACCCAACCTTTGACTCCTCATACTCAACAAAACGTTGGCTCCTACCACCGTACCCAAGCGCACTCTCCAATGTGCATAGACACCCCTCACTGTTGGTTTTCAAAATTTTCACACATTCATATTCTCATCACAATCAATGCATCATACGACACCACTCTCTGCCCTATCCTTTATTGCGGGACCTCTGCTCCACAATTTCCCATACACCCTGAACACTCAAACTATCTGAAGCAATATAACACTCCATCCCACTCATGCTATCTCTACAGAATAACACTCCATCCCACTCATGCTATCTCTGCAAAATAACACTCCATCCCACTCACGCTATTTGCACACCAGCAAAAAATTGTTTGCACACCATAATTCCTTGGTATAGAGCTACACCCACATTGATGTCCATTGTAAATATGCTCCCTCGACATCATTCAATGCTTGTATTTTATATCTGGTCTACGCATTCTGGTGGTTTTGATAATGACATCATTACAAACCATATCCACATATGTATTTTGTGGTTTGTTTATGTGTGACCCTTGGTTTTATTTCGCACTGTTAAAATCACAATTTTCAGGGACCCTGAGTTGACGCAAGAAAATTACCTACAATATTTCTAAATACAGATACGTTTTTTTTGTGTGCACTTCATTCCTGGACACTTCACCACTTATTTCCAACACTAGCATTCCCTTGCCAATTTGAATTTTAACTTCCTCTTTCCTCAAACCATGAATCTCAGCCTTGATGATATGTGCCATCAGGGTATCTTCTAAGTCGAACTGAAGGTGGGAATTCTCCATGAAATTGGAAAACATGTTAGAAGTTTAAAATTCCATGAATTCAGAGATATACCACAAATCCAAGTTGTGGTACGGATAATTCGCCCTCTGACTTGCAAGGAGATGTCAAAATGACATGGTTCTTAAGTCTTAATCAAGCCAAAGTACTGTAAGTTGTGTTTGGACAAGGGAAGCACTAGGAAGATGACTGAATTATTTCTTAAAATAGTAGGATGAGTTACCATATATTGTGAAGAGGTTGTGTGCTAATTTTCTGGTTGAACGGACTATGAAAGTGACAACTACTCATTAGGCTCAATTTTTCTATTTGTGGGTTGAAACTTCCATCAAAGGAGGCTAAATGTGAGTGTTAAGTGTGATTGCTTAGTTATTCCCTTGTTCAAAAAGTCGATTGGCTATAGCAGGGGTGATGTTTTTTAGGATTTCAGTACTTAAACCTCTGAAGGAGTAATTATCATCTTGAATACTTCATTATTGGTGTATATATCAGGCATCAAAGGTGAAATTGAAGGTTCAAACATATTGTAATATGAGAATATTCAGATATGAGCTTAAGGAGATATGCATCCTACTTTTATGTGCATAAGTGTTCACAACATGTACACTCCCACTTGGTGTTGGTCGTATTCACTCTCCCTACTAAATCTCTCAATCTACGAAGTTTAAGTTATCTTGTAGATTGGTATAATTTTTATGAACATAAAAAAGGGCATAAAAAAAGACACTTCTTTGTATTACCATTACATTGTTTATACATTCATAGTTTGAGAAACTGCACCCTTCCTTAGTTTTTGGTCTTGCTTCTAGAATTAGTGTTTTTTACTAAGATGCACAAGGAAACCATGGGTGCCTAGAAACTGTGTTGCACATAAGTTGAATTTTCATAAATCAACACCCTTCATTTTCTAATTTTGATGTGTTAATACAATGGATAAATTTTATGATGTATTAGAATTGTTGAATAATATAATACATTCCATTGTATATCATATGATAAACATCAGCAAAGCCTCTCTTTCATATATTCAGACATGTCTACAAAATTCACTATAAAAGATTGAATTTTTGCAGCTTGAGTCAGAGTTACAATGAGATGAGCTCCAACAAAAAAGTTGTCATCTGAAGACACATCAAGTGAGTCTGATCCATAACCTTCCATTCCACATTTAGAGTTGTAGCGAGAGACATAAATTCCCATGATAATGCCTTTGGTTGGTGGTCATCCTTAAACTATCTATGAGAGGTTGAGATTCTTCCTCTTCAAATAATTGGGGAAGCTTCCTCTAGTAGAAAAATTTAGCTTCTTGCCAGTTTTGGAGGAGTTCCAAGAAATGAATAAATCATTCCAGAATTGGTGGTCATCCTTAAACCATCAAAGGTTGTAGACCTCCCTTCTTCCAGGTTGAAGACCTCCCTCTTCAAGTCATTATGAGCACTTCTTGTAGCAAAAAACTTTAGCTTCTTGCCAGTTTTTAAATAGTTCTTGGAGCTTCACTAAGCACTCCAGTTTTCATCATAATCCTTAAACCACCTCCTTATACTAACTTTTTGGGAGATATTATTCAGCCTAGTGCTTCCATGCATACTTTGTAGATTTTTATTACAACTCTCTTCTTAGACTCATACATACCCCTTCGGATTAAGGGTGGAATGTTGGACACCTAATCCTCCTAGGCTTAGTGTGGAAGCTGAATAGTCAAAGAGGAGTCCAAGAGACCTTTGAAGATGAATCAAAGAGTCACTCCTTTGTATGATAAATATGCATCATTGTGACTAAAAAATGCATCCACTTATGTTTCCTATGCTTGTGTGCTTACCATGTGTGTGTTTGACAAGAAATCAATTTGAAATCAAATATTTATGTCCATCAGACAAAATATTTGGCACAAGGATTATACATGATAGAAGGAAAAAAATTTGTGGTTTTCACAAGAAAAATATATTGAAAAGGTGTTATACAAGTACGATATGAAGGATTCGAAACGAGTTGGTACACCCATAGAATCACACACTTCAAAATTAGTGTTGATTTTTACCCTTATAAATAGAAGAAGAAAGAGGAAATGAGAAAAATCCCTCATTCTTCAACCTTCAGTAGCTTGATGTATGCCATGGTATGTACTCACCTGGATATTTCACATTTAGTGGGAGTAGTGAGTAGGTTCTTTGCAAATCCAAACAAAAAAAATTGGCAAGTAGTAAAGTGGATTTTTAGGTATCTCAAGGGTACTAGTAATTATTATTTATATTTTGGTAATAACAATGTTGTTCTTTAAGGTTATATAGATGCAAAAATGGCTAGAGATGTGGATACTAGAAAGTCCACCTATTTGGTATGTGTTATATTCTTTCCACGACTAAGCACGCGCGTGGGATAAGAGGGGGGGAGCGATAGCCCCCCCTTTGCGCTAGGCGCAAGGGGTCCGGGGTAGTGCCCCAGTAAAAATTTTTTGGTCCTTAATTTCCGGTGGGTAGTCCTCGCTCATGGTTTTGTGCATGGTTTTGCACATGGTTTTGGGGTATGTTGGTTTTCCACCCCTGGTATTTTTTTAGATCCGGTCAAGGGAACTACGGTTATGTTCTAATCTGGGGTTAATGGATTAGGGTTCATGTATGCTTCAACATGTATATATATGTGTCGTAACACTAAGAGGAATATAATGAAAAATCAAGCTTGTCGTCCCGATTTGGGATCCAGGGGAAAATCTCTGTGCTTATTTGTTTTATGTTTTATGCTCTTGCTGTTGTTTATTTTCTGTTATAACATTCGTGTGTAGATAATTTCTATTTAGGGTTAAAACCTACATTTGGTATCAGAGCTATTTTAGCTTCAAGGAGACACCTTTGCTGCTGAGGGTTTTTTGCTCGGGCCTGAGGTAGACCCTATTCAGGGGGATATCTGCGGGATTTATTCTTGCAGTGAAAGAAGATGGTGAGCAGCAGAAAGATAAAGATCGAGAAATTTAATGGTCAGATTTTTGAGTTTTGGAAGCTCAAGATGGAGAATCTGTTGGTGGATAAAGATCAGTGGATTGCGGTAGATCCAAACCAATGGCAATGTCAGATGAAGACTGGAAGAAACTAGATCAGAAGGCTAAGAGCACAATACGCTTGTGTGTCTCAGATTCAGTATTGTTGAATGTATCTGGGGAAGCTACGACGAAGCATTTGAGGGAAAAACTTGGGACTTTGTACCAATCTAAGTCTCTGGTGAATAAGCTGTTCCTACGGAAAAAGCTATATAACCTGAGGATGAAGGATGGAGACTCGGTGACAGAGCATCTGAATGCCTTCAATACTATGGTAAGTCAGCTATCATTTGTTGATATTAAAATCTTAGATGAAGATAAGTGCATCATCTTGTTGTGTTCTCTACCAGACTCATGGGATAGTCTGCTTATTGCAATAGGTAGCAATACAACTACCTTGAATTTTGATGACATTGTCTCAGCCTTGTTGTTGAAGGAAATGAGACGGAGAAATATGGAGGGCCAGAATGGAGATGCCTTATCTGTATGAGGAAGGTCCCAAAAAAAAAACAAGAATAAGGTTTCGAGTGGGAGATCCAAATCTAGAGGGAGATCTAAATATCCTAGAAAGTTTGTAAAGGTATGCTGGAAATGCGAAAAGGAAGGGAACTACAAAAGGGAGTGAAAATCTAAATCTCCTAAGAAAGGAAAGGGATCTTATGATGCTCCTTCTGTAGAGGCAAAAACCATCTCAGATGAAGGTGGGGATGTGTATTTGGCTTCTTCTTCAAATACACATGTAGATCATGAGTCATGGTTGATTGAATCAGGTGCATCCTTTCACTTCACTCCCCATTGGGAGTGGTTCTGTGAGTATGAGAAATATGATGGTGGTGATGTCTTCCTAGGGGATGATAGGAAGGCCAGAATCATCGGACATGGAAAGGTCAAGCTGAAGCTACAAGGTGGAAGGATTAGAACACTTCCTGGTGTTTTACATATTCTTGCATTGGCCAAAAATCTGATTTCTGTAAGAAATATGGATGATGCAGGTGTAAAATAGTGTTCGAGAAAGATGTCTGCAAGATGGTTCGGGGAGCACTAGTATTAATGCGGTGAGTTCGGACTGGAACTATGTACAAGCTACAAGGTAGCACTGTTATTGATGGGTGTCATAGTTCTATGGTTCCTAAAAGTGGAGCGGAAAGCCTAGTTGTCTCTAGAGAAAAGACCATGATATGGCATCAAAGTCTTGGACATATTGGAGAGAAGGGATTTCGGATACTTCATAGAAATGGTATGGTAGAAGGTATGTCTAATTTCTCTTCGGATTTTGATTTCTGTGAACATTGTGTATATGGGAAGCAGAATCAGGTGAGTTTTCCTTCTGGTGCTAAGAGGACGAACAAGATATTAGAACTTGTGCACAGTGATGTGCTTGGACCTGTGTCAGTTCCTTCACTGGGAAAGTCTATGTACTATGTTTCATTCATAGATGACTTCTTAAGGAGTACATGGATATATTTCTTGAGGAAAAAATCTGAAGTCTTTGACAGATTTAAAGAATTTAAGGCTTTGGTGGAAAACTAGATGGAGAAGAAGATAAAGGTGCTGAGGACAGATAATGGTGGGGAGTTCTGCAAGAAGGAATTTGAAGAGTTCTGTAAGAAGTGTGGTATAGCACGACAGAAGACTACTCCATACACACCTCAGCAAAATTGAGTTGCAGAAAGAATGAACAGAACACTGATGGAAAAGGAAAGAAGCATGCTCAGTGGTACCGGGTTAGGACAAGAATTCTAGGTAGAGGCAGTGGAAACTGCATGCTATCTGGTTAACAGATCACCTTCATTAGTGTTGGAGGATAAGACTCCACATGAGGTATGGACTAGTAAGAAACCCTCTCTTTCACATCTAAGGGTATTTGGATGTGATGCATATGTACATGTTCCAAAGAAGAAAAGGAACAAGTTGGATAATAAATCTGAAAGGTGCATATTTATTGGGTATAAGAATGGTTTAAAATTTTACAAGCTTTGGAACCCGGAAACAAGGAAGGTTGTGTACAGCCAAGATGTGGTGTTTAGAGAGGTGAAATATTTTGTTAAACATTAATTCGTACCAAAGGAACCTGAGAAGATAGAGTTTGAGCTAAAGGAGGATGAATCAGACTCTACAACAGAAGAAGACTCAGAAGGGGAAGAGCCACAAACTCCAGCTGTGAGAATATTAGCTCGTGAAAGAAGACAACTAGAAAGGTATAGTCCTGAAAACCATAGACCTAATGAGACTGAAAACCCTAAAAGACTCTTTGCCCACCAAAAGACCAAACATTGACTGTGAATGATTGTAAATGATTTTGATGAACTTTGATGAACAGATACGAACCAGCAGGTACATGAAATTAGGGATATGAGTGAAAATACCCTTCCGTCAGATGATCCATGCTCCTAATAGAATTCAGCTGACTAAAATGGATGAGACACCTAAAATGAAATGCAACAAAAGATATTTTGATCTCTGACGGAGGGATGAAGAGAACAACTCTAACATTGGCTCCAATGGGGATGGTAGCTCCTTGGAGGTGCCAAGAACTACAGATCTTTGGGAGAGCAGACAAGTGCCTTCATCCATTGGGTAATGGAGTCAGAAAACTGCAAACCCAAAACAACTCATACCAATCCAAAACATATACATACTGCAATATGTACATAAACCAATACCAGAAGCTGAAATGTTGCCTTGGGCATCTTATTTATGCACAAACCTACCCTACTTTGCAGCAAAATTGATAGATCAAGTAATGTTGTAATGCCAAACCAACCAATCAAGTAACTGTGACAAGGATGATGCTTGGAAGTGCTTGAACCAGGACACAACTGGAAATGTTGACAGCCATACATGCACAAAAGGATTCTGGCTATGTAAAAGACAATTTTATCTATCATTCAAACTGAAAAAAATTTCCATGTACGTTGCAATAGGATCGAAAAAAATAGACTCTGTTTGCTGCCCCAACTCCTCAATACATGCTTCTAGTTGCAAACTATCAATGCAAATATCCACAGGCAGCTCTATTGTTTCTTGTTTTGAAGGAGGGAGAGTTTCCAAAAACTTTTTGGGATCTCGAAATTCATATGATTGGATCTGCTCATTCAAATACTGAATCTCCTTCTCAAATTTTTCAACAACTAACTCAAAGAAACCAGTTTTAGCTTTAGGAGGAAACTTTGGAGATCTCAAACATCGAAGCACGGCAATGAAAAATACTTCATCAATTTCAATATCCACTAACTGATCTCTAACTTCTTTTAAAACTTCACAAAGCACAGGGTTTTCCACATACCCTACCATTTTATTTTAATGCATGAATGGATCAGTGAGCACTGGAATCTCTGGATTGAGTTGGAGTTTCCAGGTGAATGTTTCAGCCTTCATATGTGTCTGATTGCTTTCCACCATCAACAATTAGATCTAACTTGATACATGTACTGGGGCAATTTACAAGTCCAGTGTCACATTTACAAACTAGACCGGAGATTGACTGAAGCAACGTTTATCTACTTTCGCTAATGCAAACCAAGAGTGTTTCGATGGCTACCGGGCATAACTTCAGGCTCTGTCTGTAGCTTATAAAACAAATAACACCAACAAGCAAACCATTTTGTTCCCCAGTATGGTCGCCACTATGTTATTGCCTAAATCTACCTGAGGCTGAAAAAAGGAAGAGTTCAGGGTAACATCAAACCACGCTCAATCTGATAGCTAGCCCTACCAGATTAGGAGAGGGCTCTCTTCGGGTTAATCTCAGTAAAAATAATCAATTGGGCTTGAGATGACCTAAAATATAGGCTGATTTTAGGCTAGGTATATAATTAAAGGAGTTTGGTTGTATTTTTGGGGGTTTTTGTTGGATCAGAGGGAAAGGCAGTTTTGGTTGTGGGGATAAGGCCTAGTTTTTGCAGAGTTCTGATTGTGGCAAGGAAGGCAATTTTTTTGATGCTTTAGATTGAATGAATGGATGGATCAGACCGGTGAGGAGCTGAAGAGGGCAAGAGGGTCTCAAGAGTCCTCCTCAAACATTATGAGATCAGTATCATGGCCTCCTGAAGGGCCCTCATCCTGCATAGGCCTCTTACCTCTATCCTGTACCTAACCCTATGCTACTGATGACGGCAACGAGACCCCTTCCACCCCGGGTGGAGATAGTACTCATCGGGCTGCTGCAAATAATACTCTGGTGCCTCTCTGATAAGTAACAAACACTAGCACACTGATATGCTTTGTCTCGTGACCTTCAAACTGATGTGAAGGTTCACCTGCATCATGGGAAATCTCTGGAGGATGCTGAAGGGTGTGAAGAAGTCACGGGAAATGAAATCTTCCCATGCAATGTCCTGCAATCCAAGCTGATGTACAACAACGATCTTGATGAGTGCATAGTGATAAATACTTTTGTACTACTGCTTGAGAGTCTTCTTCTGCACAAGAGTGGTCATTTTCTCGATGTTGCGGCACATGAAATAAGGTATTTTGATCATCCTCACTATCGTGAAATGCATCAATAACCTGATGTGGTAGGCATAGAGGCGTGATAACCGGCCCTCACAACTGAAGTATCTGATAATGAGTCTCATCAAAGGCGCATAGCATTCCTTTAGAAACTGGAATGGGAATACCCTGCTGAGCTGTCTCACATAGCTAGGCCTGATGTATGGTTCATAATGCACTCTCTCCACCTGTTGTCTCTTGTTCCACTCTTCACCTACATTTGGTATTCTTGTTGGTTGAGAAATGGCGTCCGGTGTCAAGGTGAAATTTACACCAGCAAGAGTTACCTGACCATCATGCAAATGTAAAACAAACAAACGAGCCAACTCCTGATGATGCTGAATCCGAGCAATCATCTCACAGTACTGATAGCATGACTGCTCTCAAAAACATGCCATGGAAAGTGGGCAGGCCTTCAATTGAGTCAATGAGGTGGGCTCTTCTCTCACATGTTTTCCACCTTTACGAGGCCTTCTCGGTGCATGTAGCTCAATGGTAGAATCATTGTCTTGTTCATATGAAGTTTCCATATCTGTCTCCATGGTGTTGCAAGGTCTATGCCAAGTATATGTTGACTTGTATGAGATGAAAATGATAATTTGGTTGTTTTTGTCTCAATGCCAAATATGTGTCAAGTAGGAAGGGACTGTGGGAAATAGTACATTGGGAAAAATGTGGTTCAGTCAAGTGAAATTTGAAGTGTGAGGAAAGTCACTTGACTATTTGGGGAACTTGGGATTTTGGGAATTTTTATAAGTGATATGGGAAAGGGAAAGTGATGGGAAATGAATTGGGATATAAGGGAATAGGGAGGGACTATTGATGATAGTGTGACAGTGAGGGGGAATGGAACCACAAGTGGGGAATAGGCTTTGAAGTACTTGGCACCAAAATCAAATTTTAAAACTTGAAATCCAAACCCTAAGGAGAAAATCTTTAATAAGAGAATAGGGTTTAAAGCTTGACATTCAAATTCTTCAAACCAATCTTTCCAACAAGACCAAACACTGATCAATAGCAATAGCAAGATTATTTGAACTTACATGGAGCAAATGAGACTGAGAAATTTGGAATTTTGTTGAAGGCAATGAGAATATTTGAGTGTCGGGCCTATGCGCCGCGCCTGGTGTATGCTCCACGCACGTTCAAAATAACACGGTGATGGGCGGATCTATGCGCCGCAACTACTATGTGTGCCACAACCTTCCTTCTGTGCGCCACGACCCTGAATTCACCAACAGCTCGACCTCCAAACTTTGACTTTGGCCTCCACGATTTTTCTCTTTGCTCTTTGATAACCCTTTTGTGCAAATGAATCGTTTAAACACCAAAAATATCTTTTATGGGCTGGAATTTGATTTTTTGATTTGAAATAACCCACTTTCTAATGTTTTAACTTTGACACTTTCACATAACTCTTTTTTTGGCTTCCACTTTGATTTTTTGGCTGATGATGAATTTCTTGTCTATGTTTTGCAGGAATAGCTGGAATGAGATCTTGGAAAAGGCGACCAGGGCTGCGCCTAAAGAATTTCACAACTGAAGAAACTTTGAAAATTACATTATGTTTATTAAAAAAGATAAAATGGACGATTTTTCTTCAAAACAGTGTTTTGAAGAAGAATCATGATCAAATATTGTGATGATGAAATTTTTGCAGTGAAACTTTATTTGAAGCTTCCTCATGTGCCTGCTGGCATTATTGGACACTTTGAAGACTAAATTTGTGAAACCCTAGATCTAATGAGACTGAAAACCATCAAATACTCTTTGCCCACCAAAAGACCAAACATTGACTATGAATGACTGTAAATGATTTCGATGAACTTTGATGAATAGATACGGACCAGTAGGTACATGAAATTAGGGATATGAGTGAAAACACCCTTCCGTCAGATGATCCATGATCCTAATTTAATGCAACTGACTAAAATGCATGAGACAACTAAAATGAAATGCAACAAAAGAGATTTTGATCTCTGACGGAGGGATGAAGAGACTGACTCTAACAGGTTCAATATGCAGTATAGTAAATAGGTGAATGTTCGTATTTGTGTAGGTGTAAAGCTATCTGCTGAATAGTGTCCCAAGACACAAGAAGAAGAGGAGCCACCCATATGCAAGTGGGTACTCTGCATCACAGAAATGTCCGGCTATCACACACACAGGCCATGTCCCAGCTATCGATCAACAGGCAGAGGCTGAGATTAAGCACTAGTGATTATGTCTTGTGCTATCAGGGAAGACCAGGATTGGAAATGATGTTGTCCATTCGTGGCTTTGTTGATGTAGAATGGGCTGGATATCTAGACCAAAGGAGATATACAAGTGGGTATGTGTTTAGCCTATTTGAAGGTGCAGTTAGTTGGATGAGTAACAGACAGTCTGTAGTGGCTCTTTCAACTACAGAGGCAGAATACATAGAAGCCACACATGCAAGCAAGGAAGTAGTTTGGTTGCAGATATTGTGTTCAAGTATGGGGTTGGTACAACAAGCTATAAGAATAGACTGTGATAGCCAAAGTGCAATTTTCTTGGCTAAGAACCCTGCTTATCATTCAAATACAAAGCACATTGATGTTCAATATCACTTTGTTAGAGATATGGTTGAGGCTAAAAGGGTGTTGCTGGTAAAGGTGGACACTTTGAAGAATGTTGCAAATGCATTGACGAAGTCTGTGAGCACTCAAAATTTCTCTTGGTGTAGAGAAACAATGGGTGTTGAAGAATTGGGCCAGTGACTAAGCTCTCCTGTGGCCCCCTGTAGAAAGAAAACAACAAGTGGGAGAATGTTGGGTATGTTTTATATTCTTTCCATGACTAAGCACGCACGTGGGGTAAGAGGGGGGGTGATAAACCCCCCTTTACGTTGGGCGCAAGGGGTCCAGGGTAGCGCCCCGGCGAAAATTTTTTGGTCCTTAATTTCAGGTGGGTAGTTCGCGCCCATGGTTTTGTGCATGGTTTTGCACATGGTTTTGGGGTACGATGGTTTTCAGCCCCTAGAATTTTTTTCGATCCAGTCAAGGGAACTATGGTTATGTTCTAATCCAGGGTTAATGGATTAGGGTTCATGTATGCTTCGACATGTATATATATGTGTTGTAACACTAAAAGGAATATAATGAAAAATCAAGTTGGTCGTCCCGATTTGGGATCCAGGGGAAAATCTTTGTGTTTATCTGTTTTATGTTTTATTTTCTGTTATAAGATTCGTGTGTAGATAGTTTCTGTTAAGGGTTAAAACCTACACCACCATGGGTTATTTATGTACTTTTGCAGGTGGAGTCGTACTTGAATCTCTGGATTGCAAAAAATAGTGGTCATCTCCACAATAGAGGCACAATACATAGTTGCCACTAAATTTTGAAAAGAGATGTTGTGGTTGCAATTATTTTTAGGATATTTATGAATAAAACAAGATAAATATTTTTTCATTATGATAGTAAGAGTGGTTTTCATTTAACAAAAAACCCATCATATCATTCTAAGAGAAAGCATATTGATGTTGGGTTAGTAGAAAAAAGAGAAAAAAATGTTGAAAACATTCAATCAAGCTTCTATTTGGTCTCAAGTGGGATATTCTTAGGTGTGAGATCAAATAAATTCAAATTTGCTAGTGCCCATGGTATTCACAACCCATGGTATTGGGTCCATGGTATTATAATGACATATTTATATACATAGTGGTGTGATTAAAAAAGGAATCATGGGTGAGAAATAATGAATCAAGTGAAATGTATAGATATTTTCATTGTGCTAATAAAAGTATAGTAAACCATTTCCACATGTTTCCTCCCCGAAATTGGGGTTTCCACATAAATCTGGTGTTCTATGTTTGAGTCAATTTTTGAGTTATTTCTTGTTTCAGTGGATGAATATTTTTTTTTGTTAAATAATATTTATGTTGTATTTTTATTAACAACCGGGTTACATTTCCTAGTGTTAATATGGAATCTCTATTTCCTTCTGCAAGCATTCAACCTGTCTATCATGCATTTGTGTTATTCTGGAGTCTTAAATACAATACCCTATCATAGGTGGAATATTTTCCTCATGACTATGGATTTGTGGAATCTCTGTTGTTTGAAGGTTTTGTCCCCAGTGGAGGCTTGTTGCACAACCCCTATGTTGTAATTTCAAGCACAGAACGAGGTGATAATTACTAAGGAAGTGAACCCTGGGACTATGGAGGTGGTGAATGTAGGCGACATATGTTGATGGGGATGCAAATGACAAGGAAGTGAGCTTTTTCAACATCATTTCAAAACCTGGTGGGCTAAGAATTGTGGGGTAATCTTTTCTATGTAAATTGTTTGTAACATTTCAAACCCTAATGGCATGATAGTTGTGGGGTAAAATTTTCTACGTTCAATTTTAGCATCATTCTTAGTTTGTTTATACTTTCATGGTGGAATCTAGTTTATAGTGAATAGGGAAGCTTGGTGGTGTGGAATTTCAATGGCGAGCCTTGTGTTTTATGGTTTTTGGACCCTAATCATGGCTACTTTTTGTATGTTCACCCTTTGTACCTGGTAATTATAATCCCAAGCCTATTTGGTTCCAAGTGTTAAATATTTTATGACCTTGAATTGGACCTATTTACCTGTCTCACTGATTTCCCATAGGGGGTATCTTTAACTGAGCATATCCTCTTGTTATGTGCCATGTCGCACCAGCATATGCACTCTCACCAATGTTCTGGGGATCAAGGCCCTTAGGGACAACATTTGTCTCAAACCCAAGAATAGACCATTGAGGAAATATTTCACTCCTCCACCCCTCCTAAAATTTAAGTGGAAATTTGTCAATTAGAAGCCTTAACAACAAATGATTTCCAAGCTTACTTTGATTCAGAAATCCAAACTGAAGTAACTAGATTATTTCCTGACACTGGCCATACAAGGGGATGATGGAGCTAATATTTCAATTCCATTACCATTCATTAGCAAATGAAGACACCCATGGGTAGGTTTATTAGAGAAAAATACGACGTCTGTAATGAAATTATACTTTCCTTTTTTAGATATAATGATTCCAATGCCAAAAAAACTCCTGTTTAGTCAACCTTGATGATCACTTGTCTAACATATAGGATCACCTCCAATGTAGCCTCAAGCCTTCAGCTCCAATAGTTATAAGCGCCTAGGATCTAGCTCGAGTCTGCTCCTCAAATAATTGATGTTTCTTCTAGCCTCTTGGATAATGCTTTTTACTTTGAACAAATTATTTTTCTTAGGAAATGTGTATCTAGTGGTAGTTGTCACTTGATTTTTTTATATCTAGCTAGGGCAAGTCAGAAAAGTGAACTAAAAAGTAGTTTTATTTTAGGATGGTTCTAGTTGATAAAATATTATATCACTGTAGGCAGGTTTGGTTCCCTTGTGAAAAATTGTAATAATGCTAAGGAATAACAATGGTCTTATTTTTCCATGAAAGATATTTTAAGGAAATATATACTTGAATTAACGAAAAAAGAAATTTAAAATTATATTTTATTTTAATAATGATAGATATATGCATAAGTATATTTCCTAATAATATCAAATAAATTTTTATATTATGTATTTCTTAAAAAATAAGTACATTGAATTATCATTGTTTCATATAGGAGCTTTTAATTATGATAAGAAAATTGTGACACTGTCTATTATCCTTTTTTAGTTTTTTAATGATTCAATTAAGATTAAAATTTCTATATTGTCATGAAGAGATTTTTTATTTTTCATGTCAATTAACTTTTATAACTCTAGGAGGTTCTTAATATTGCCTTAGTTTTTAATAAATGGAACTTAATTATATATTTAATATAACACCGCCCTAAAAATTATATACTCTTGATCAATTTAGAATAACATAATATGTCTAGATTGGATGCCTAGGTGGGTGGTACAATAATTGAGGATGCTTATTAAAGGGTAAGGGAATTTGGATACTCTATCCTTCCACCAAAGCTATAAAAGGTGAGACTTGTAGATTATAGTTTTACAAAATTGACACTATATGATTAAGAATAAGTTACAAACATTAGGTATTTAGAAAGTAAACAGAGGAAGGTACATAAGGGCCATGGTAATTAATGTGATTCTTTCTACTATTTTTACTTAAAATAGTAACTTATATTTTTATTTTTTTAAATGAATATTGCTAAATGTGTAATTGAGTAAAATGTATTAAATTGGTATTTTAATTTTAAAGATATTTATTTAAAAAATTTAAAATATGGTGAGTTTTGTTTCATTAATCTTTGAGTCTAGATGTGCATAGAATGAATCTATCTCAAGTCCCAAACAATATTTTCATGTCCCTAACAAGATTCTTCTTTCTCTTCTTATTCTATCTTGCACCTTCGCACTCTCCTCCTCCTCCCTGCACACATTTAAACTATGAGGCACAAGGCAAATGTTGCATATAGGAAAATTTAGATATGATAATAAAAAAGTGATACTCTATTGTAATTTTCTCGAAAAATGTGATGGAAAGTGTACTCTAAATGTTGTCAATTTCATGGTTAATGTAGTGTAAGCTACATGCAAATTTACAGTCTTGTATACAAGATCAAGAAAGCTATGTAAAATATCCAACACCATAGAGCAAGAAATGTTCACCAATTCAACAGTTGCCTATGCCCAATATCCAACACCATAGAGCAAGACAGGTTCACCAATTCAAGAGTTGCTTTTTTTTTCTAGGTTGACAATGTGAATGTTTATTTACCTAAAGTTGGTTCCCATTTTCAATACCTCCCCATGGGGTTTGAAGATAATAGGTAATGTAAATTCAAGGACATATAAAAAAAATAAAAAAGTATACAACAAAAAATCAGTTCTATATATTATAGTAGTTCAAGCTTGAGGAATCTTTCAATTTGACATTCAATTATTTATTAGAAAAGTTGTTTTACTTAGTAGGGAGTACAATAATTTTGTAATCAAATAATAGGAGAAAATATATTCACAATATAATTTATTTGAATAAATAGATGTGTGTAAAATAGTTTAATAAGAAACTAGATTTGTAAATATAAAACAAGAAACTATAACTTAAAATTGTGAAATTACATTTTATTTTTTGTTTCTTATGTATATAGAGAAATAACAAACCAATTTTGGAGTTAAGAAAATAAACCATAACATAAAAAACAATATCTCCTTCCAAAAATGTCTCCATATTAAAATGACATTCACTTTCTTGTATACCAAGACTATTGTTATTGATATACAAGATACAACTTCTGACAAGCGTGAAATTAGCACTAGGACATGTAGATGAAGTTGGAGTAAACTCTATTTCTGTTAATAAAAGTTCTCTTTATTTACATATATGCTAAATAGATTGTACTTGAATGTATTAAAAATATCATGTTTGAGTTACATGCTCATTTCATGCTTGTTTCAGAGGATTATTAATCACCAAAGGATTTTCACCCTCCATTTTCTATTTCAATATCTATAGCAATTTTTTTTTTTATATATGTGAACAAATTATGTTGGTTTATATATAGGTTTTCGCCCACAATTTCCTATTTCAATATCTAGAAACAAAATTTTATGGTTGATAACTCTTATCATCAATATTTTTGAAACTCCACGACCTACTTCCATGGAAGAAAAATTTTCCTTTCCTTCCTTCACAATGGCTCCTTCTCTGCAACAACTTATTTCTTCTAGGATACTCTTTCCTATGGTATTGCCTTAGGACGTTTCTTTTGCAACATGTGGTGCAATTGCTAGTTATGCCGTAAGGCATTCCTATTTGAAAATAACTCCCTTAGTTGCCACTATGTCCATGTTTGAGCCATTGGATCAAATGATAGACGATTGAAATGGTTTAGGCCATTAGATCCACAATTAAATAGTTTTTTATATGTTTTTTATAATGTTAGTTTTTTTTATTTTTAATAAGTTAATTGAATTTAGGTTCTGGTGAATTTGTCAAATTACACAAAAATAAATACAAAAGTAAATTAAATATAAATATTGACATAATGTAATGAAAATTTTAACTAGGTCAAGATAAAATAAAAGATAAAAATAATAAAATAAAATAATACTAAACTATGAAAACAACCCATGGTATTGACCCATGGTATTCATGTGGAATGTAGTTTATCTAAAGGGGGAAATTAAGATCGGCTAATTTTGGATCTACCAAGAGAAAATAGGGATATGCCTTGATATGAAAACCTCATTGATCCCTCTGATCAGTAATATAGATCTAAACTATTATTTAATAAAATTATCTTTAAATGTTTATAACCAGTATTGTTTTAAAATTTTCCTTGATAAAATGTAGCTAAATTTTCATACATCTAAACATACATATTTTTTCTTGTTCCATATTATTTTTGTTACAACTATTTTATTATTCCAAAAATACATGGTTTTTTTTGTTATATATTATTTATGTTACAACTGTTTTATTATTCATGAGTAGTATTTCTTAATATATAAAAAATTAAATTAATAATGAAATTTTTTAAAATATGTGATCTTTTTTAAATTTCCAAATTATTTCACATGACATGATTTACCTAGAGAAATAATGATGAATGCTCATAATTCTTATTTCTTAAATAAAACTAAATTTACCTTTAATTACTTAATTGTAATAGTTTGTAAGTACATAACAGTTTGTAACTACATACATATTCTTTCGGATTTTTTTTGTTAATGAATATCAAATTTCTTCAGTCAAAAAACTATATACATATCGTTAATTACCTAATTGTAGAAAAAAAATAATACATGTTTTTTACTTTATAATCATAAACAATTTTCATATTATATGATGTCAAACTTACTCAACTTTTTATTCTAAAATTTTAAACAAAGTTTTTCACTACATAATTTTAGCTTTTATAATTTTTTATTTTTCAATTCCAAACAAAAATTACAAAAGAAAAAACCTACTCAGTCCTTACTGTAGATTGTAGTTTTACAAAATTGACACTATGTGATTAACAATAGAGTAAGTTGAGACATCCCTAAGGTTTTTTTTGTACAAGTTTTATCATAACCTTTCCCTCAATCCAATATATAATGTAGAGTCTTATGAAGAGAGAGTATATTCTAGTTTATAAATTGATCCACAATCAAAGAAAATGGTGAGGGATTTTATATGTTATTAGTTTATAACTTGATCCATAATCAAATAAAATGGCTAGGGATGTCACAAGTTATCATTCGCAGAGTGATGTATTGACGTTATCAGTTCAAATTTATCCTATTAGATTCATGGTGGCTATAGAAACTGAAAATTTCAAAATATATATGTTATGACATCCATATTATCTACAAAGAATCCAAATTTCCCATATTGTACAACAATTTCTAACAATAAACACTCAATTTACTCTCCAATTTTTGAAACCCACACCCATGTTGTGGAGATCACACTGTAAAATGAAATGTTCCTTTGGTTTTTTTAAAGTGTTCATAAACAAAACAGGCAACAAGAAAGTCAATATTGTGGTCTAATAACTGATTTTTGAGTCATTGTGACAAACAAAGCATCACATTAGCTCAGAGAATATATCTAGTGCTATAAGGATCTAAGATGATAACAAATTTTTGAATCATGATAAATAGGTGAAAACCAAAACTAAGTTGTAGCCACAAGTAGAAAATCACAACAATTCACAGAGTATATCCAAGGTTGCAATGAACCCCATAAGTAGTGATGGACCTCATGGGAATTTCAGTGGACATAGAACATCACCCTAAAAAATTTATACTCTTGATCAATTTAGAATAACCTGAGATGTGTAAAATATTTTAATAAGAAATTATATTTGTAATTGTAAAATATAAAACTGTAACTTAAATTTGTGAATTTACTTTGTGTTTTTTTCTTATGTATATAGAGAAAGACTAAACCAAGTTGGGAGCTAAGAAAATAAACCATAACATAAAGAAAAATATCTCCTTCCAAAAATGTCTCCATATTAAAATGACATTCACTTTCTTGTATATGAAGACTATTTTTCTTCATATGCAATTTCTGATAAGCATGAAATTAGCACTTGGTGTAGAAATTTTAATACAATTATGTATTGCCTAGATTCTCCTGATCTAACAATCATATGCCACTGTTAAATACATAATCCTTCTACTTAAATCTTTGTGGAAATTTAATCGCCAATTGCAAACACATGAAGAAAGATCAATCACACATAACACAGATGCTTTTACCGGGAAACCATAAAGCTAAAAACCCCACTATCATATATTATGTATATATCTTGGATCATGAAACAATCTCATACAAAACTCTAATCCAAGAGCTCTCAGTACAATATATAATCCTCTCACACTATCTTACAAAAATTGGCATATTCTTGCACCAATTTACTGCCTCTTGATAGCTTGCCTCCACTGTACAATTCCTGATGGTCAAGAACCTCTGAATTATTGATGCTTGCCTTCCTTGACTGCATAAATATCATGATCACATCCAATGTGCATGTGGTTGCATGAGTGCACCCACTAATGTCACAATAGAGAGTGAAACTGTCGCTTTCACCTATCTCTCAACTGGGTCTCCACTGGATCTAACATGCATGTAGTTAACAATAGTAAATCTTTAGTTGCATGTGAGATCACTCCTTGTGAATTAATTTAATATATAATTGACTAATCTCTCACTAGTGTATCGTTAGTTACAACTAGTTACAACTAGCACAACTTAGTTTAACTCAGTTAACTACACATCCAACTCTGTTACAACTTTCTATCACTTAGTTGCAACAAAGTCCACTTGCATGTCCCACCAACCAACCTTAGAACTCGAAATTCCTTTAGTCAACTAGTTTGCCACATAAGTTAACTAAAATCAAGTGTTTCAAGAGAATAGACTATTATTTATTGTCTAATTATTATTAAGAGATAATAATAATCGACATGAATTCTATTTTTAGACATGCGATCTACGAACATACTTCGCACATGCATTCCAAAAATAAAACTCCATCCATAAATATAATTTTCTCAACGATATATAAATATACTCTCGCTATAAATAGAATTTTCTCACCATTCTAAAAATAGACATACACCTTAAAATAACCTATGTGGACCCCACCTAGTGTATGCGCTTAATTTTCACTAGGATCAAGGATGTTGTTTCCATATGCCAATTTCATTGTTTCTTGTTACAAACTTCAACACTCCCTCTCAACAATAAAGGGATGTATTTTCATGTGACATGAAACTCCATGCGCTCACCTTGCAACCTTTGCATGCGATATGCAACTCCATGCATGCGCCCTACAACTCTTGTATGCAAAACTTCTCTAGTGTTTCTCGCACACGAAACACTTGCATGCAACACTTCTGAAACTAAGTAGCCTCCAAACAATTGAATCAGTATAGTGCATTTGTCATCAAATTATTCTAGCTTCTGCTGGTACCAACTGCACATGTCTTCAGGAACCACTACGCTGCTGACCTTTGCATCCATGAACTCTACACCTACTGTCAACTCTAATCCGCGCTCCAGTATCTGACACTGTCACTTTGAAATCATGTCCTCTCAACATCTGACTGCATCAATCCAATTGATCCTACTACTACTATACTGAGTGCTCCTCGTAGCCAAGTTCAATTCACGAGATCCACACCATCTCAATGAATCCTTCCCAAAAATTTCTTCTTGGTATTACTCATGCATGTCACCCACCTCTCACCTGGTGGTATAGCTACATGCACTCCCTCTTCCTATATGGCACAAAATTTCTCTACATGATTGGTTTCTCCCACTCCATGATCCTCATCTTCTGGTTTTTCCACATCCCTAGGTCCACTCTTACCTGCATGCAAATCCTGATCCCTCTCAAGCATCAATTGCATGACTTTCTCACACTTCCCAACAGTAGGAAGCTTAGTATAAATCCCATATACATCAATTCTATAGAGATTCTTAACTTGAATCCCAACCTTCTTGGCTTTCCCTATTTCTTTGGGTCACAAGAAAACTTTTCCTTCACTAAAGACAACATCATAGCCTCTATCCTCTAACATTACGACTGAGACTAAATTTTTCTTCAAACCTGGAACATGCATAATATCTTTTAAATGAAATATTTTGCCTGATGCCCTCTGAAAGGTAATGGTACTAATGCCAGTCGCACTGTATCGTCCATCGTTGCCCAACTCAATATGCATTTGGAGATCTTTCGCCTCCAAGTCACTAAAAGGTTTATTATCTCCTATCATGTGAAAGGAAGCACCACTATCCAAGTACCACCCCGATCCCAATCCACTAGCCACCATGCAAGTGATCAATTAGAATTCAAGCTCAAATTTCGAGGCAAGAGCTTCAACAACTACAACTCCAACAACCATCTTTTTCTTCTCCTTTTGTAGAAAATTTATGGAAATATGTCCATACTCATGACAATGAAAACACTTCACTTTTGACATGTTGTGCTCCTTTCCATATTCACCAGCCTCAGATTTAGAATGGAGTGTATTCCCCTTCACCTTCTTCACCTTGGAAACTAAAGAAAAATCCTCTTCATCATCATGCTTTGATGAAGAGCCATCTCTGGTGTTCTCCTTGAACTACTCCTGCACTGGATCCAACCACAGTTGTTCCCAATCCGGCATTTTTTCCCATCCGTTGATAGATTCTTCATCAATGTGAAAACTCTTAGGAAGTCCCAAGAGAGCCAAACTCACCAAATCATCATTAGAAACAATTACTCCTACACTCCCAAGCTCATCCTTACATTGGAAATTTTTTTTTAAGTATACTGGAATAATGTTGTTCTTTTCCATCTTGACCTTTTTGAGTTTATCCTTCAGCGCCAATTTCCTATGGTCGCTGCTGCTTTGGAAAAGATCCTTGAAAGCCTTCCACTTTGAAAATGGAGTGGCTTTCCCATGAAGGCTTGAGACAATATGGTCTCACACATCTTCCAATAGAATCCTTCTCGTCTTCGCTACTTTCTTTTTCTAGGCGTCAAGTAATGCAACATTTGTCGAAGTGGGCTTAGGAACATCACTGTCGATGAATTCCTTGAAGCCATTATCGTCAAGCACCATCTCCATCCTATCATTCCATGCAATGTAGTTCAAGCTTCCATCGAATGCATACTCTAGCCACAAACCATTGAAAGCCATTTCGATGTTTACTCAACTATCACACCAAGAAATTCTTGCCGCAAATTCGAATTATTTCCACCAACAAACTCAGCTACTGCTTAAAAATTGCAATCTTCTTTGCTCCGATACCATGCAGAAATTTTAATACAATTATGGATAGCCTAGATTCTCCTGATCTAACAATTATATGCCACTCTTAAATACATAATCCGTCTACTTAAATTTTTGCGGAAATTTAATCGCCAATTGAAAACACATTAAGAAAGATCAATCACACATAACACAAATGTTTTACCAGGAAAGCATAAGGGTAAAGAACCCACTATCATATATTATGTATATATCATGGATCATGAAACAATCTCATACAAAACTCTAATCTAAGAGCACTCAGTACAACATAAAATCGTCTCACACTGTCTTACAAAAATTGGCATATTCATGCACCAATTTACTACCTCCTGACAACCTGCCTCCACTATGCAATCCTTGATGGTCAAGAACCTCTAAATTATTGATGATTTCCTTCCTTGAATGCGCAAATATCATGAGCACATCCAATTTGTGTGTGATTGCATGAGTCCACCCACTAATGTCACAACATGTAGTCAAATTGTCCCTTTCACCTATCTCTCAACTGGGTCTCCACTGGATCTGACATGCATGTAGTTAACAATAGTAAATCGTCAGTTGCATGTGATATCACTCCATGTGAATTAATTTAATATATAATTCACTGAACTCTCACTAGTGTATCTTGATTACAACTAGTTCCAACTAGCACAACTGAGTTTAACTTAGTTAACTACACATCCAACTATTTTACAACTTTGTATCACTCAGTTACAATGAAGTCCACTTACATGTCCCACCAACCAACCTTAGAAATCAAAATTCCTTCATTCAACTAGTTTTCCACATAATTTAACTGAAATCAAGTGTTTCAAGAGAATAGATTATTATTTATTGTTTGATTATTATTAAGAGATAATAATAATCGACATGCATTCTATTTTTAGACATGCGATCTATGAACAAAATTCGCACATGCATTCCAAAAATAGAACTCCATCCATAAATAGAATTTTCTCAACCATATATAAATATAATCCTGCTATAAATATAATTTTCTCATCATTCTAAAAATAGACGTACACCTAAAAATACCCTGAGTGGACCCCACCTAGTGTAGGCGCTTAATTTTCACTAGGATCAAGGATGTTGTTTCCGGATACCAATTTCACTATTTATTGTTGCAAAATTCAACACTCCCTCTCAACAATAAAGTAATGTATTTTCATGCGACATGAAACTCCATGCACTCACCCTACAACCTTTGCATGCGATATGAAAATCCATGCATGTGCCCTGCAAATCTTGTATGAAAAACTTCTCTAGTGTTTCTCGCACATGAAACACTTGCATGCAACACTTCTAAAACTGAATATCCTATAAACAACTTTGATAGTACAATGCATCTATCATCAAAGTATTATGACTTATGATGGTACAAAATACACATGTCTTCAGGAACCACTATGTTGCTGACCTCTGCATCCATGAACTCTGCACTTGTTTTCAACTCTGATCCACGCTCCAGTATCTGACACTGTCACTTTGAAATCATATCGTCCTGACATCTGACTGCATCAATCCAACTGATCCTACTACTTTTGTACTGAGTGCTCCTCATAGCGAAGTTCAATTCATGAGATCCATACCATCTCAATGAATCCTGCCCAAAAATTTCTTCTTGGGATTACTCATGCATGTCGCCCCACCTCTCTCTTGGTGGTATAGCCACATGCACTCGCTCTGCCCATTTGGCACAAAACTTCTCTGCATGAGTTGTTGATCCCACTCCATGATTCTCATCTTGTGGCTGCTCCACATCCCAAGCTTTAGTCTTACCTACATGCAGATCTTGCTCCCTCTCAAGCATCAATTCCACGACTTTCTCACACTTCCCAACAGTATGAAGCTCAGTAGAAATCCCATCTACATCAATTCTATAGATATTCTTAACTTGAATCCCAACATTGTTGGCTTTCCCTATTTCTTTGGGTCGCAGGAAAACTTTTCCTTCACTAAAGACAACATCATAGCCTCTATCCTCTAACATTGCAACTAAGAATAATTTTTTCTTCAAACCTAGGACATGCATAACACCTTCTAAATGAAATAGTTTACTTGATGCCCTTTGAAAGGTTATGATAACAATTCCAGTCGCACTGTATCGTCCATCGTCGCCCAACTCAATATGCATTTGGAGACATTTCTTCTCCAAGTCACTGAAAAGTTTCTTATCTCCTGTCATGTAAAAGGAAGGACCACTACCCAAGTACCAGCCCAATCCCAATGCACTAGACACCATGCATGCGATCAATGAGAATTCAAGATCAAATTGAGAGGCAAGAGCCTCACCAGTTGCAACTCCAACAACCATCTTGTTCTTCTTCTTTTGTGGACAATTTGTGGCAATATTTCCATACTCAGGACAATGAAAACACTTCACTATGGGCATGTTGTGCTCCTTTGCATATTCACCGGCCTCAGATTTCGAATGGAATTTATTCCCCTTCCCCTTCTTCGCCTTGGTAGCCAAAGCATAATCCCCTTCATCATCATTCTTTGATGAAGAACCATCTCTGGTGTTCTGCCTGAACAACTTCTACACTAAATCCGACCAAAGTCGTTCCCAATCCGGAATTTTTTTCCATCCATTGACAGAGTCTTCATAAGTGTGCCAACTCTTAAGAAGTCCCAAGAGAGCAAAACTCACCAAATCATCAGCAACGCTTAATCCTACACTCCCAATCTCATCCCTACATTGGAGAAAAATTGTTAAGTATACTAGAATAATGTCGTTCATTTCCATCTTGATCTTTTTGAGTTTATCATTCAGTGCCAATTTCCTATGGTCGTTGCTGCTTTGGAAAAGATCCTTCAAATCCTTCCACTTCACAAATGGAGTGGCTTTCCCATGAAGGCTTGAGACAATATGGTCTCGCACACCTTCCAATAGAATGCTTCTTGTCTTCTCTACTTTCTTTTTCCAGGCGTCAAGTAATGCAAAATCTGTCGAAGTGGGCTTACGAACATCACTGTCAATGAATTCCTTCAAGCCATTATCTTAAAGCATCACCTCCATCCTATCCTTCCATGCAATGTAGTTCGAGCTTCCCTCGAGTGCATACTCTAGCCGCAAATCATTGAAAGCCATTTTGATGTTTACTCAACTGTCACACCAAGAAATTCTTGCAACAATTTCGAATTGTTTCCACCAACAAACTCAGCTATTGCTTCAAAATTGCAATATTATTTTCTCCGATAACATGTAGAAATTTTAATACAATTATGGATTTTCTAGATTCTCCTAATCTAACAATTATATGCCACTTTTAAATACAGAATCCCTCTACTTAAATCTTTGCATAAATTTAATCGCCAATTGCAAACACATGAAGAAATATCAATCACACATAACACATATGTTTTTACCGGGAAAGCATAAAGCTAAAAACCCCACTATCATATATTATGTATATATCATGGATCATGAAAAAATATCATACAAAACTCATCCAAGACCTCTCAGTACAATATACAATCATCTCACACTGTCTTACAAAAATTGGCATATTCATGCACCAATTTATTACCTCTTGACAGCCTGCGTCCACTGTGAAATCCATGATGGTCAAGAACCTTTGAATTATTGATTCCTTCCTTCCTTGACTGCGTAATTATCATTAACAGATCCAATGTGTGTGTGGTTGCATCAGTTCACCCACTAATGTCACAACAAATAGTCAAACTATCCCTTCACCTATCTCTCAACTAGGTCTCCACTGGATCTGACATGCATGTAGTTAACATTAGTAAATATTCAGTTGCATGGGAGATCAATCCATGTGAATTAATTTAATATTTAATTCACTGATCTACCACTAGTGTATCTTTAGTTACAACTTTTTACAACTAGCACAACTGATTTTAACTCACTTAACTACACATCCAACTCTATTACAACTTTGTATTACTAAGTTACAACAAAGTCCACTTGCATGTCCCAGCAACCAACCTTATAACTTGAAATTCCTTTAGTGAACTGGTTTTCCACATCAGTTAATTGAAATCAAGTGCTTCAAGAGAATATATTATTATTTATTGTCTAGTTATTATTAAGAGATAATAATAATCGACATGCATTCTATTTTAGACATGCGATCTACGAACAGACTTCGCACATCCATTCGGAAAATAGAAATCCATCCATAAATAGAACTTGATCAACCATATATAAATAGACTCCCACTATAAAGAGAATTTTCTCACCATTCTAAAAATAGACATACACCTAAAAATAGCCTGTGTGGACCCCACCTAGTGTAGGTGCTTAATTTTCACTAGGATCAAGGATGTTGTTTCTGGATGCCAATTTCACTGTTTCTTGTTGCAAACTTCAACACTCGAATATGTAGATGAACTTGGAGAAAACTCTATTTTTGTTAATGAAAATTCTCTTTATTTACATCTATGCTAGATAGATTGTACTTGAATGTATTTCAAATATCTTATTTGAGTTACATGCTCATTTCATGCTTGTTCCAGAGGATTATCAATCACCAAAGGATTTTCACTCGCAATTTCCTATTTCAATATCTATAACAACATTTTTATATATGTGAACATATTATGTTGGTTTACATATATGTTTTCACCCCCAATTTCCTATTTCAAAATCTATGACAAAATTTTCTGGTTGATAACTCTTATCATCAATATCTTTGAAACCTCAACGGCCTGTTTCCATGGAAGAAAATTTTTCATTTCATTCCTTCATGATGGCTCCTTCTCTGAAACATCTTATTTTTTCTAGGCTACTCTTTCCTATGATATTTACTTCTTATTTCTTCTAGGCTACTCTTTCCTATGCTATTTCCTTACGACGTTTCTTTTGCAACATGTGGTGCAATTGCCACTATATTTTAAATTAAACTAAATTCAATCAAAATTTTAAAATGAAACTACTAATGATAAAATGGATTTCTAACATCTTACAATATGTATGCAAATTTTTTCAAACAGTATGGACATTTATTCATTGTCCTTTAAGAGTTGTCTAAATTTGTGCAATATTTTTAAACTATCTAGACATCTAATCATTGTCCTTTAAGAGTTGTCTAGCTAGTCAAAGAATGACATAAAATTATTTCCCATAAAATTAAAATAAAATTTTATTTGTCAAATTCAGAATGAAATTTATTTATGACCTTTTCAATTGAAGGGTGAGAGTTTTTTTTATTACATTTTTTGCTTGTAATTATTTTTATGATTTTTTTTAAGTCATTTTTCTATATACCATAACAATTTAAGAAAACATTGTTGACAATTCTTGTCCAATATCAATATACTACAAAAAAGGAAATGTTCTCATTTTTATACAATATTATCCTATTTTCATGGAATTCATACATGTACGCAACACCTATTTATTGAAATTGCATATTAGTGGTGGGAATTAAAGATCAAATTTTTTGGTCATGATGAATCCTTTTTCTATTCACAGAGGAGAACAAATTATAATTTGGACCATCTAGTCATTGTCTTGTTGCAAATATTTACAAATGTTACTATCGAATCTTCTATGGATGCACCTGTAAATATTTTTCCTTTTTACTCAAATTGTTTTCATTTATGACCTACTTTTCTTGGTTCTATTTATTAGTTGCTTCACTTATTTGGATTTATGACTATTACCTACATGTATTATTTATTCCTATATAATATGAATACTCAACAATGAGAACGAAGGATAAAAATTGATTCAAAATAATTTTGATTCTTTATTATGAAAAAATCAATGCCAAATAAGTAGTATTGAATTTAAATGTTCCTTTTTTATCCAAAAATTAGATTGTTATAAAATTTAGTAGTTTAACCTTACTCAAAATGCTTCATATAATCCGAAATTACATTGTTATAAAACTGCTTAGTTTAACCTTACTCAAGATTCTTTATATAGTTCACAATATCACAGTTTCAATTATGCAATTTGATAATAAAGTTCTAATTTCAATTATGAAATTTGATAATAAAGTTCTATTTTAAGGAAACAAAGTGAACAAAAACAATCACATGAGGGCAATTTGCAAACTGATCTTAGTAATAGAGTTCACCATACCCCTTGGCTACTTCTCCATATTCGCTTAATGCACGAATCACTTTATTATCTCTCATTCAAAGAGGCACTCTCCTTCTAACATCAAGGGATGGATTCTTCTCACAATCTACAATTCTTATGTCAAATGATTTTTGTAAGTTATATTTCATTTATGCAAAATTGTTTTCTTAAATGTTTTAAATAGTTGTTCTATTATTGGACATTGCGGTGATATCCATAAAATAATACTATGTTCTCATTTCCTTTTAAAAGCCCATTGCAATTATTTAAATAATTGGTCAAATTATTGTGTAAGAAAGAACAATACTTTTATTGTAACTAAATGATGGTATGCATGAGAAACAAGTAAGTAATCCTATTGAATTCCCTCCATATGATTCATATTTAAACTAAAGTAAATTGTGTAATTGAATTCTCTCCATATGGTTTTTATCTAAAGCATATGGTAGTATAAAATTTTCTTGATATAGTTCATATATAGATTGTAACATTGGTGACATTGCTACCTATGTGTACTAGTTAAAGTGTATCTAGTATTTTGGTCTTTAGATAAGACTTAACAAAATGGAATATATGATTTCTGAAGTATGCATGAAATTAGAAATTATTTTCCATTTTCACATAAATATATATATATATATATATATATATATATATAAACTTTTAGATATTGAAAGTTCAAAATAAAACTGACCTTTCCAATTAAAATGTAAGCCTTCCCTTCAAATTTGATGTTGAAGAGCAATAAAAAATAATAATTTTCCAATCGATGATAATCCTTGATAGTCTACATCTATATAATTAGTGGGAATTTTTTATCATGGAACTTGATCATAAATGGTACTTTCGCCTCTTTCGTTCCATTTCGAGTATTAAATTTTGTATCATACTGAATTTATTAATTTTCCTTCACAGAAAATCATTACAAGAAAATGGAAATGGTTCTGAATTCTCAATAATAGATTCGTACGAAAGCGATACAAAATTCATTTTAGTGGAGGAATATTTTTCACTCGATTGAGATATTGAATTTTTCAATGACATTGAGGGGTTGCTTCAATGCCAATTGCAAGGAAATCCGTGACAGGTCACGAATCGGATTGATACGTGTCTTATCTTCTATCTGATGAGTTTTATCATTAAATTTTTCATGTCATATTCAGTTTATATCTTATATATCAACTAATAAGTTTTTTTGTAATTAATATTTTCTTTTTGTCCATATAAAAATGATATTTTAATTTTATTTTGAATTGGTTTACTTTCCTAATGTGAAAAATGGCATAAGGGTGGAAATGCACAAGGTGGGTTACACTTTTTGAGAAACACGCTCGAAAATTTCGTTCGCATACATGTTCTACGGAAATTTTAGAGAGTTTGGTTAAACTTTGATAAAGTTCGACCGAACTTCGTGTAAAAGTTAGATCAAACTTTTTATGTTGTTTGCTTAATTTATTTTGTTGTTAACGTTGATGGTGTCAATAGCCGGATTTTTTCCCGGAGGTAGAAAAATCAGCGTCAATAGTTCTTTCTAACGTTTTTAAATGTTTGACCAAAATTTCTCTTATACATACCGCCTGAAAATTTATTGTGTTTTCAGTTTACTGTTATGTATATCAATTTAAGGTGATTTCAATGACTGTTTTGGGGGTAAGTTTTAGTTGGATCATTTCAGTTTTTTGTTTTTTTTTGTTATTTGATTATTGATCCTTGTTTTTGCAGGTCTCCTTGTCATTCGTGGCGTACTCGTCTCCTTGATGTTCTTGGCGTCCTCATCTCCTCCTCTTCGTTTGTCTCCTCGGCTTTGTTTCTCTCCTGGACTTTTTCTAGGTAAGTGTCTTCTTGACACTAGCTCATTCAGACTTTATTTCAGCTCTAAGGAAGAGGATATAAAATTCCACGGTATAACCCTCCCACTTTTGTTTTTGGCGTTATTGTAAATATTTTTCTCGTTAATATAAGATTTATCTTCTGAAAAAAGAAAAAAAATATATACAGAAAATATGAATTCTAGGTAAGAAAAATGAGTTTACAGTTAAGCATTGACATTTCCAATTGTTATTAAAGAATATAGTTTCATTCATATTTTCGACCGCACCCTTGTTATCATCATGGGGAAACTTCCTGAACATTGAAAATATATCATCGGTTAGAAAAATACATCCTTTAAAAACCAAATAATTATAAATATGATGACAATCATAGCCAACCTATGTAACAAAAACTCTAGTTATCCGTTAAAAATGTTTGAACTCCCAACGACATGATCAAAAATCAAATGAGACAAGTCTCATTGTCCTTCTGGTAGATTACTAGATTCAACTCAATTTTCAACAATTAGTTGGATCGGGAACATCGGATTTATAAAGAAAGGTTCAATTTGTTTTCAACCTAATGCTTAATATACCCACAACTTGTACATTTTATTCCGTGGAGGGAGAAAACCTCACCAACATCTTATAAAAATAAAATTGATACAGAAATATAATGAATTGTCATGTAATCTCCTAATTTTGTCATATTGGAAATTAATATATTTTAGATAGTATTTCAAAGTGAGTCATCATCTTGTCAGAAAATAGATATAATCCTGTCTAATATGACACATTTTACTTGAGAACTGAGTGCCATTCAAGTACATTCTTTCTAGGAAGTTCTATCTAGTTGGATATAATTCTCTATAGGAAGATTAATATTGGAATAGAACAATGATTCTCCCATGAACTAAATCTAGAAATACTTGATCAAATTTATAAATATTCACATTTGAATCTTTACACCCTTAAAATGTACGTGATGATCAACTACTACATTTTACAAGGTATTATCCATTTTTAGTGCCCAATGTTCCCCTTGATGATTGACTTAATAAGAACTTGATCATTCAAAAGAATGAAATGAAATTGCTAGGAGGTGTTAAGGTATCTAAAAATTCAACTTCTCAAAAACTAGAATGCTCGAATTTCTAGTCCTCAATTAGTGTTAAGCAGGAAAAAATAGGCTACATCACTACAGTATTACAGATGTTTAATACATGATTTTCCACAAAAAAGAAACCATTAAGTGTGTTTTGTGGAGATGCAAAGTTTCCATAACCTTTTGGACGAAGGTTGTTGGATGAATATACCATTCTCTTCATTTCCATGTTCTTTACAAAAGGGTCCTTTTTTAGGACGAATTGACAGTCTGATGGGAAGGAAGAATTGTTTGGGATTTTCTTAGATTGACAGACAGGGATATCCATTTTATGGAAAAGGTTGTCACTTTATCAATTTTAAAATAGTAATTATTATGTTATATAGAAAAACACGAAAGTTTGAAAGGGATTATTTATCTAATATCTGATAGAACCATAATAATATTAGAATATTCCCTGGTAGAGATATTCCTATCATCCTATATCAACAAAAGGCTTCTAGCCTTAACTTGAGCAGAAATTTTAGAAAATGCTAGCTTCATAATAGCTATCTTGGTGTGTACACTTCTAATAGTTAATTTTCCTCGTTACAATGCGAAACAACAAATGCAAGTTCTGCAATTATGGGCACTTTGTGCTTCAAAGTATACTTTTTTTTGTACAAATATATGATTCACTACAGTATTTGTTTTTGTACAAATATATAATTCACTACAGTTTTGTCTATTTCTACAATAGATGTTTCTCTATAGTTTTGTCTTTCTGTATTACAACATTGTCTTTTTGTGGAAACAATGAATGTGTCTTTTTGTACAAGTAGATATTCCAATGTTACATTTTTTGGATAGTAATTTGTGTTCATCACTGAATAATCCCCTATCTAGGAAAATAAAGCACACATATACTTAGATTTTAACTTTTCCTTTCATTCATAAAAAAAAATTTGTAGGGAGGAGACAATATAGATACTATTTCCTCTTAGCACAATACACTTTCCATAAAAAATCTAACATAAATTTGAACTTCCATGGAAAATAAATGTGCTTAATTTCCTATCATAATAGACTCCATCGAAATTTCAACTTCAATGACAAATAAATGTGCTTAATTCCTATGATACTAAATTCCATCAAGTGATGTTATGACTCCATATCTTACCACCCATGGATGACGTGCAACAATATTAATTTTACAATCTCAAATTCCATGGAACCATTAGGAATGTGCGATTATCATTATTGAATAACAATTTTTGATTCCCATCACAATGGTGGGTAATATATGACTCTTGGTTGGGGACAAGTGCTCCCTGTGGGATTACTTGAGAATCCTAGAATCTCATCATGAAATGAAGTGATTCCAATTGAGGTCCATAGTCCAATTTAACCACCTCAAAATTGTATCTAGATGATGGTCCTTTCCCCTTATTCTCCAGCATAATCTCCCTTTCCATTATTGTGGTGTTGCAATTGTTGCAAATATGTGGCAATTATTTAGTTCAAGATATCCCTCATCTTCTTGGTTTTCATGTCATTATTTTGTTTGGATAGAAAGCATCAGAATATGGTGATGGGTTTACCACACAAACAATCTACATATTCATTTGAAATATATGTTTATCCTGAATAATATAATCCAAAATTGTTTTTTTATTACACGTCATACACCTCATAGGGGTCCACTATCACCTCATTGACCATAATAATAGATCTCGAACAATGCTTCCTACTACCATAAATGCATAGTGAAGACATAATTTTTTCTATGAATAGTTTATGCTAGAAGTGGAACGTATCTCACCATTTAATTAATAATAACACATCTTGAACTACCATGAATAGACTCCTTGATGTACGCATTAAATATTTATCTAGATATGATGTAGTTAGGCTAGGATGTGTTGTTACTCATTTTCATTGGCGGTAAACTATTATAAATTTTTTAGCTAAATGCTGGGATGGTTCTAGTGTTTTTGGAAACCATGTATGTCATTTATCGCATAAAATAAGGAATTTGCAATAAATTAATTTAATATTTTATTGAATTTTTTTTTTCAGGGATAAAAAATCCCACTAATCCTTGTTGGAAAATGGACATTATGCATAGGTGTTTCTTGTTATCCCAATCTAGGGAAAGTCGTGATTAGATATGTGCTACGCAATATTGCGACAAAAAAATTTCTCGAAAGGAAAATGAATATACTTGTAAGAACAACAAACAATGAATCACATTATATTGCATTGATGGAAGGCTTCAGAATAGCTAGGGAGTATGGATCAATGGAATTGTAGTTTTCACCAATTATGAACTTGTATGTAACCAGATGAAATGTGTTTACCAAGTGAAGAAGGAGAGGCTAAAACAAATGCATGGAAAAGAAAAAAATATATTTAGATAATTTCAATCATTTAGTATAAGACATTTTACAAATGTTTATATGATGTTTAATGATCTATTGTCTGGGGCAATGCCAATTCAAGATTGGTGTATCAAAGATGCATTACTGTTAAGAAGATTCTCTATATCAAAATTTATTGATAGACATTGTAAGATATCTTTGATATGTGTGTGTCTTTTAGTTATAAATGTGTCGTTTTTAATCACCATGTGTTTCTTTCAATTATATAGAAAGTGTGCCCCCACTATGTAAGCAAAAATTGGTGAAAATTATGTTTTAGAAAATTTTATAATTGATTTTCAAAATGTGCACGAATTCAACAAATTTGTGTTTAAATAGTCAAGTGATTTTTACATGTATCAATTTGTTCTCCAACATTAGTGTAAATTACATAATTTTTTTGAATTATTTTGAAATCTTTTTAAATTGTAATTTAAAAATAATTATAAATACATGAGGTAAATTTTTAAATATCATGTATCTATGTATCTGTATATATCCATATATATCATGGATGATCATTTGCCACATGATTCTTCGAGGAAAACATCGATAGAGTCCCATGCATCTACGAGAGAGGGGGATCATGGATCGGGGGATGTCCATCATGATCGTGGTATTTATATTGAATGTGCAAGTTTTTAAATGATTATTTGAATATATAATATTATGCACGTACATGTGTATACATATGGAATTGTTTTTTTATCAATTTATAGAGTTAAATTAATTTTCAATAAATTTCATTTTTTTAGGAGTTCAGAGGAGAAGAGTATCTACTCAGTTAGTGGAGGACCATGGTTCATGAAATCGTGGTATGGTGTGTATATATATACTTTTAAATGATAAATAGGTAGAATAATATGTATGTACATGTACATGTATATATATTTGAATTGATTAGAAATTCTATTTTTTTTTATGAAGCTTTGCTCTCGTCGCGTGAGGGTGGTGATGGTGGTAGTGGTACACATTCCCCTAGTGGCCAATCAATGGGTGGTCATGCTGGTTCTCAACCAATGGATGGTGGTAAATCAATGGGTGATCATGATGGTTCTCAACCATCTGCGGGTGCGCATGATGGTGCTCAACCATCTCAAGGTGTACATAAATCTCAATCTTATTATCATGATCATCATTTTGTTAAATTATATATATAATTCATTTTTATGTTAAAAATCAAATTGTACATTTGTTCACATGTTTTTTTATTTATACATAATTTTATATATTGATGTAGAGGGTAAAAAATTTTCTTAAAGAAGATGTAGGACAAATCACGTAATTCAATAAGAAGGTTTTACACCAACTACAACTTATCCATCTGGAATTCCTAATTATTTACTTTAGGAAACAAACATCCAACAATGCACATTACAAAAGTGCAAACGTATTTATTTAAAATTGAGGAAAGATCTTGGGAGTTTGGAGCTTCCTACAGAGGGTTGGGAAAGATTAGAAGTAGTTATGTACTCTCTAAGAACCCTTGTAGATGTTGATAAAAAATTTGGGCCAACCATGGATTACTTTGTAGAAATGATGAGGGAAATAAAGGAAGCATTAATGGGTCACGATACAAGGGTCGATGTTAAAAACAGGGTTACAAAAAAAATGGAAAAATCTATGTTTAATTTCGAAGAAGGGCCAAAAATAAAGATGCTAAAGGTGAAATATATCAAGAACCCTAATATAGCCCACTATTTTTATGATAGGCACCTTGCAGCCTATGGAAAACTACCATGGAATGACTAGGTTCCTCATTATTTTTCAAAATTCGTTTATGAAGAATTATTATTGGGTATGAAATCCAATTATAACGACCTTCCTTATGAATATTTTGGTCATCGGAAAGGTCAATTATGTGACCGTAAGGGAGCTAAGCGTGATACTTAGTTACCTCACCCTGAGCCACCTTTGGTAAGCTGACCTCCTTGTGTGTAAACTTTACGGTCGGAGATGGATTCCACTTCTCAAATTAGTGGATAAGGAAGGGATGCCATCATAGACACAGTTCAAACTGAATTTGGTTGAATTCATCTTGGTCTAAATTCACAATGATCATGAGATAAGTCACATGATAATTTTGTATATAATACAGATGAGGAGATAGAAAAAATTAATATTGAGGAGCTTATATTATATGCAAATAATTGTTGCAATGGTTCGGAAGAATTAATTCTTCATGAGAAAGGGGGCGTGGGATAGGTATGTGTGAATGGTTAGGGTGGATATTTAATTGTAAAGTGTAATTTACATATATATACATGTTTGTATGTATGTGTTATTCTAACATAAATGTATCATATGTTCACCATTTGCATTTTACACACATGTTGAATGAAAGTTTTGATAATATCACAGTCCAAGGCTCAAAATATGGCAATCAAGATGATATTTTGGGAAATGTTAGCTTTTTTAAGAGTTTATATGTTTGATGTACAATTATTATTATATTATTATATCGACCTATCATGATGAAATAATTTTAAAAGGAATAATTATGTGTACACATGTATATAATTAAATGTTAACAAATTATGCTTCCCTCTGATGTTTTTGAAATGGAGCCACCCTCTTCTTCCCTCTTACGAGTTGTGAGAAATAATCCACATTCCTGAGTATTAAATTTTTGATGTATGTTTCAATTTATAAATTGAAGTTAAAGTTTCATTGAGAAATGAGATAGATCTTGAGTTATTTTATAGTTTTAAATTTTTTGAATTCTAGGTTTGTGGAGATGATTTCTTTTCTCCAACGACTTCAGCGATGGATTCGACGATGGGGATAGGAACATCAAAAAAATTTAAGATTTTTTCTAACATTTTTTTTAATAAATTGCATTAGTTTATGAATTTTCATTTGAAAAATTTTAAAATTTTAATATATATACTTTTACATGTATATTGTACAGTTTATCCAAGAGGATGCATCGATGCAGGGCCAACATGTGACAATGGAGGGGGAACTACATGAGATATTGCATGATTTCTTTTTCATTGTGTTTTTTTATGAAGTTCTACATTCTCATTGAATTTTAAATATTAAATTTTAATTTTAGTACATACACAAATTTCTTACACGCACACACACACACACACACACACATATATATGAAATTACACACATTGTGTAGGTCCCCCATTCTTCATATGAGAGCACACAGAGGTTGTTGGAAAATATATTTATGCCAAATTCTCTAAATTGATACACAACATTTTATTTTATAGCCTTTTTATAGTACATGTTATATTTTATTTTATTTAATGATATAAAATTTGTACATATTTTGAATATATAATTTTTTAAATTATGATTTAGTACATGTGCTAAATTGGATTTTATGTAGATTTTGCATGGTAAAATTTGATGCATGGTTTGATGCTCAAAACTTTGTTTTACATATTTAAGTTCATGAATATATGTAGCAATGATTCAAATTTTCATTTAATATAGTAAATTTTGCATGATCATGTTCTTACAATGTTAGTAGATTCAATTCTTATGTTTTATACAAAGTTGTTTTTTCATTTTTTATTTAAAATGAATCTATATTGAAATTGAAATTTATAAAACACATGTGGTACGTTATGCATTTGAACATGTGAATGTTATAATTAGGTGTACATGTATATTATAGGTGGTATTTAGGTACATTTTGCATGATCGTGTCATTTAAAATAATCATATATGGTTTTACATATTTAAGTTCATGAATATGAAGCAATGATTCAAGTACATTTTCATTTAGTTGTTACATTTTGCATGTGATCATGTTGTTATAATGTTAATAGATGATAAGATTATGTTTTGTTTAACATGTAGTTTTTTCACTTGTTATTTAAAATGAATCTAGATTGAAATTGCAAATTACAAAATACATGTGGTACATTATGCATTTTAATATGTGAATGTTATAATTAGGTGTATATGTCCATTAAAGGTGATATTTAGGTATATTTTGCATGATAATGTCATTTAAAACAATCATAGAAGGTTTTACAATTTGAGTTCATGGATATGTAACAATGATTCAAGTGCATTTGCATTTAGTTGTTACAATCTGCATGTGATCATGTTGTTATAATGTTAGTAGATGATAAGATTATGTCTTTTTTAACTTGTTGTTTTGTCACTTTTTATTTAAAATGAATCTAGAATGAAATTGAAAATTACAAAACACGTGTGGTACATTATGCATTTGAACATGTGAATGTTATAATTAGGTGTAGATGTATAATAAAGGTGATATTTAGGTACGTTTTCCATGATCATGCCATTTAAAAAAAGCATATATGGTTTTACATATTTAAGTTCACGAATATGTAGCAATGATTCAATTACATTTGCATTTGGTTGGTACAATTTACATGTGATCATGTTGTTATATGTTAGGAGATGATAAGATTATGTTTCGTTTAACTTGTTGTTTTGTCACTTGTTATTTAAAATGAATCTAGATTGAAATTTGAAACTACAGAACACATGTGGTACATTATGAATTTGAACCTGTGAATGCTATAATTAGCTATAGATGTCTATTAAAGGTGATATTTAGGTAAATTTCGCATGATCATGTCATTTAAAAAAATGATAGATGGTTTTACATATTTAATTTCATGAATATGTAGCAATGGTTCAAGTACATTTTGATTTAGTTGGTACATTTTTCATGTGATCATGTCTTGTTATAATGTTACTAGATGATAAGATAATGTTTTGTTTAACTTGTTGTTTTGTCACTTGTTATTTAAAATGAATCTAGATTGAAATTGCAAATTACAAAACACATGTGGTACATTATGCATTTGAACATGAATATTATAATTAGGTGTAGATGTATATTAAAGGTGATAGTTAACATTTAATATAAAGGTGTAAATGAACATGCATAAACGTACTATAAAATTGCATTATAAAACACGACCATGTACAATTTACATGATGTGAATGTCGTTTGATGCTTTTAAAGGTTAAATACATATTTAAGTTTGTGAATATGTACCAATGAAAGTAAATTTTCATTTAATTCATACATTTTTCATTTGAAATCATTCTTATGATGTTAATATCCAGTACATAGATTTCTAAAAAAAATCATAAAATTTTAGGTACATACATTTAGGTACATTTTGTAATGATCGTAATATTTAAAACAATCATATGGTTTTAAATATTTAAGTTCATGAATATCTAACAATGATTGAAGTACATTTGCATTTAGTTGTTACATTTTGTATGTGATCATATGTTGTTAAAATGTTAGTAGATAATAATATTATGTTTTGTTTAACTTGTTGTTTTATCACTTGTTATTTAAAATGAATCTAGATTGAAATTGCAAATTACAAAACACATGTGCTACATTATGCATTTGAACATGTAAATGTTATAATTAGGTGTAGATGTCTATTAAATGTGATATTTAGGTACATTTTGCATGATCATGTGATTTAAAACAATCATAGATGGTTTTACATATTTAATTTCAGGAATATGTAACAATGATTGAAGTACATTTGCATTTAGTTGTTACATTTTGCATGTGATCCCATGTTGTTATAATGTTAGTAGATGACAAGATTATGTTTTTTTTAACTTGTTGCTTTGTCACTTCTTATTTAAAATGAGTCTAGATTGAAATTTCAAATTACAAAATACATGTGCTACATTATGCATTTGAACATGTGAATGAACATTAGGTGTAGATGTCTATTAAAGGTGATATTTAGGCACATTTTGCATGATCATGTCATTTAAAACAATCATAGATGGTTTTACATATTTAAGTTCATGAATATGTAACAATGATTGAAGTACATTTGCATTTAATTGTTACATTTTGCATGTGATCACCTGTTGTTATAATGTTAGTAGATGACAAGATTATATGTTTTGTTTAACTTGTTGTTTTGTCACTTGTTATTTAAATTGAATCTAGTTTGAAATTTAAAATTACAAAACACATTTGCTACATTATGCATTTGAACATGTGAATATTATAATTAGGTGTAGATGTCGATTAAAGGTGATATTTAGGTATATTTTGCATGATCATGTCATTTAAAACAATCATAGATGGTTTTAAATATTTAAGTTCATGAATATGTAACAATGATTGAATTACATTTGCATTTAGTTGTTACATTTTGCATGTGATCACATGTTGTTATAATGTTAGTAGATGATAAGATTATATCTTTTGTTTAGTTTGTTGTTTTCTCACTTGTTTTTTAAAATGAATCTAGAATGAAATTGCAAATTAAAAAACACATGTGGTACATTATGCATTTGAACATATGAATGCTATAATTAGGTGTAGATGTCTATTAAAGGTGATATTTAACATTTAATATAAAGGTGTAAATGAACATGCATAAACGTACTATAAAATTGCATTATAAAACACGACCATGTACAATTTACATGATGTGAATGTCGTTTGATGCTTTTAAAGGTTAAATACATATTTAAGTTTGTGAATATGTACCAATGAAAGTAAATTTTCATTTAATTCATACATTTTTCATTTGAAATCATTCTTATGATGTTAATATCCAGTACATAGATTTCTAAAAAAAATCATAAAATTTTAGGTACATACATTTGGCTAAAACGATCATAAAATTTTAAAATTGCATTAAAAAATATGGTATACAACATTCTTCATTAATGTACATAGAAAGGCTACTATGGATGTGAGTTGAGAGTTAACTTTTAATATAGTAAAACTGGAAATTACAAAACATGGTACACATTTTGAATTTGAATGAATCTTATAATTTTCTTTAGATGTATAAAAATATCATAACAAAAAAATTAGATTATAAAATATGCTAGATACATACATTTTTCATTCATGACTTAAAATTAACTAACATGTATTAAAAATTGCATTCATGTATGAAATCGTTTAAGACTAGAGAATGTATGTATGTATTAAAATTACTTGTTGTGTGCATGAAAACAAAATATCAATAGAATAAAATACTCAATACACTTGTAAATAACAACAAATACACATATAAATTTGTATCTCAATACATTATTAATAATATACAACTTAATATTGCACAAAAATAAAGGCTGACAATTTGTACTTGAATTGTAAGTTCTCAAAGATGAATCCAAGGAGAAAAAATTGTTGCACAGTTGAATTAAAAAAATTGTAATGGAATTCCATCCTCAATGATCTGTTCATGGTCAACTTTTGACATTTTCCATTTCTTAAATTTTAATTTTTTTCTTTTATTGAACTTCTATCAACTTTATGCATGCTTCACACACAAAGAAATTATATTGACAACTTATGACATCAGGTTTATAGCCTTGAAAGGAAAAAATACTCACTTTGATGATTTTGTTGGAAAAATTAACATTTCAGTATAATATACCCTCTTTCATATATAAACCTGTTATCAACATAGTCTTCCAATAATTTCATATTTCGTTCAGTGCACGACATCAACTAATACTTGAAATTTTTAGGTTGTTAGGAGGTGCAACTACAACTCAAACATCCCTTGCACAATAAAACAAGTACATAGATTTAGATCATAATTAACATGAAAAATTGACTTTAAAATTAACATGTACTTGATTTTACTATCTATTTCTAGATCTCTATCATTTGAAAGAAATTGAAATGTTACCTTCTCTAACAAGACCATAAACTCGATCATCTTCAGATGATACTATAGTCTCCTCTGATTCCATCTCTTCAAAGTTTGCAACTAACATTTTCCCCTTTGTATTTAGTTATGTATGTTTCCAAACTTTTACATACATATTTTTGTCACAAACATATTTTGGATTTTTTTCCTCTACTCAAACATGAAAAAAGGGAATCTTTGCTTTTATGAAATGAAAACACATTTCAGTACTCCTTTTTTTTAATTTAATGCAATTTTTGGGTCACTTTTACTATTTCAATGTCATTTGAAATTGATCTATCCACATCTTGGACTCCAATATTGCAAAAGCAATTATATGGAATTGAAAAAATAATATAAATATGTTATTTCAAATACAATTTATATATGATCAAAGATAATCATTGTGATAAATAATGTTTAAATTTAGAAAATTAATAAAAAGTAGATAATATATTAAAGTTATATATATATATATATATATATATATATATATATAAGTTTGAATCAAAATTTCTGTTAGAGAAAAACCCGCAGGCTTTAGTCTCCGCTAAAATCGCCAGAGTTAGGGTCCACAGGAGGTGGTTATTCCATGTCACGAAACACAAGGGGAGCATTGAACCCAATTTCCAACAATCTTCCCCCCAACGTGAGTCGGGTGAGTTTCGAACTCGACACCTGTCACTCTGATACAATCACGATTGTCATTAGACCAAAACCCGCAGGCTTTAGTCTCCACTAAAATTGCCAGAGTTAGGATCCACAAGAGGCAGTTAGTCCATGTCGCGAAACACACGGGGAGCATTGAGCCCAATGTCCAACAATATATATATATATATATATATATATATGCAAGCTAATTTGTATATATTTACATGTATCTTTGTACTTCCATTTATGGGTTAGTCTCATGGCTTGGTACAATGATGCACCATTGACCAACTTTTTTAGCTGAGACAAGTCGGTCCGTAGAGTTGTTCATTTGATAACTTGAAAGTGCTCGTTTAATACATGCCCCCGAATCATCATGTTCTCCTTTTCCATGCCTAGTCTCAAATAAATTCCAACAATGTTTAATGTGGGCTTTCATATGATGACGACACAACCAAAAGAATGACCGTGAAGATTTGAATTGACCTACACATCCATCTCACCATATCCAATGTTCATTGAATTTTATTCCTCGAGTTTTCAATAAGTCATAAATCTTATCAAAAAAATGTTTTACAAAATGTGTATCATGTGTGTGATCATCACTAATATTAAAATGATATTATTTAATAATGTTGGACACCTAATCCTCTCAAGGTTGTTGTAGAAGGTGTATATAAATAGGAAGTCCAAGAGACAATAGAATATGAATTTAAGGGTCACAATAATGTATTATAAATCTACATCATGTCAATAATATTGATACACAAGATTATCTTTCTCATCTATTTCTGTCCATTGCATGTGTATGTTTGGCATGGTATCAGAGTCAAGTTCCTTGTTTCCCTCTTGAAACTTGAATGCGTAGTGATTTTTGGCATTTCTCTACCTTTGTGCAAAAAATTCCATTTTTCAGTGATTTCTTGCCTAGTCTCTATGCTCTCTATATTCTCAAAATAGCGAAAAATCTGTAGTCTCTCATACTCAACGTGAAGAATGGGGAAGCTAGCCAAAAAAAAAATGCATGTAGAATAAATTGGTCCCTTTTCTCCAGTTGAGATTTAAGCAACATCCACAAATTCCATTCCACAATGTACAAATGTATGGTAACACCACCACTGTCAATTGCTTCAGAGGTGACATAGGCCCGTTACATATTTGACTCCACTTAATAACTCTCAGTCGTATTCCACACTTATACCCCCCTCCACCAGATTCGATCCAGCAACTTCATACCACCATACTACCGAAAATTTTGTATTCTCCTAGCAGATCCATACGAACATCTTCATACCACCAACTACGCATGTTTAATACACCTATCTCGGCACATTCATCCATATCAGTCCGTGGCACTTGCAAAGAGTGTATAAATGACATTCTTCCTGGAGAAGATACGAGGACAGTTGAACAAAATAATACGTATTAGAGGTGAACCACTTCTGACCAAAATATATGCCACTCTTTAACAAAACTGTATTTACAGTAAATTCTCTGTTATTTTATTTTCTATGCGCTATTGTATGGCTCCTCTGCATAGTTTTGTGTATTTTCTATTCTATTTTGTGTTTGTTGTGGCGATATTTTTAAAAGTTCAATCAACCTAACCTCCCATACCACTATTGGCCTATGGTGCCCCTACACCATCAACACCTCCCATACCACAACTCCCTGCTATAATATTTCTTGCGCTTCATTCTCGTGTGCTTAGTCCATGCTTACTGCACCTCCTGCGTCGTTTCTAGTGGTAACACTACGCTCCCATACAAAATCGTTACTATCTCCTCCCACAGAGTCGACTTCCACCAAAATTATTCTCCCACCGTGCTTCTCCTTCTCACCATCAACCTCCTCCATCAATGTAAATGTAATATTAATAACAGAAGGAAAATATGACACAACTCTTAAGTTCATTGTAGAATATGGGTCTATTGTTGTGCGTTTTGTAAACAAGGAAGACAGTCAACTATGGAAGTGAGGGTCGGGATGATGAGAGAAATAATAAGGGATCATACCACATAGATCAGTGTATACCAGAGGTGGGAGTGGAGTGTATATGCCACGGTGGGAGCAAAATGATAGAATGGCTATTGTAGAATAGTTTCTAAGAGGAGATTAAGAGTTTTAGATCTGCATATTTGGGACAAATTTTCAAATAGCATACACTGTGTCGAACCTCATGGCTCCTCCATAGTGTCGCTTGGTTAAGCAGAGTACTAAGATTGCCTTAACACTTCATTACTATAACAAAACACAATCACCTTTCACTAATTTGACTATTGAAATAAAGGGGTGTACTTTATGCATACAATTGCATTATTTAACATTTGAACATTTAAAGTGGGTTGTTGTTTCTTCCTACGTTGGTGGTTTTTTACTTATTTTGTTGAAAGGATGTTTCAATTTTATATGTTTGATATATTTTTAGTGAATCATCTCTTGGATTGTCAACATATTGAAGGAAAAACTTCGAAGCTAGAGTTGGATGTCAAGAACAGAATTTTCTTTCTGGTCAATTCATAGTTTTGTCTCATGATGACAACTTCCTTCCTCTGGTGAAATAAGGGTCAAATTGCATTGTGAAAAGGATTTACCAACATGATGCATTTCATTAGCTTTAATATTGTCCCCCTTGGACAACACCATTTTTTGGGGAATTTAAGACTGTGGTCTCAATGTTGATGAGGGAAGATGTTGAACTTGTGTTTCGTGCAAGTGATTTCTCCCTTAAGCCAAAAATTTGTGCAGATCAAAATTGGAGAAACTTATAATTTAAGGTAAATAGGTGCACTTTTAATAAGGATATTGTAGTATATTTATACTATGAGTGGATTTTTCTTTTCCTCATTGGGTCATAGTTGCGATCAATTTTTTAAAAGTGTAATTTTGACTGTGGAGAAGATGGATCGAATTACTGAAGTATTAGAGTTTCTAAAAAATCTGATACCATATACTATTTAAGATAGATTTAAAATAAAAAAGAACACCCTCTGTGATATTAAAGAATATTTGTAGTATACACCGGAGAAGGTAGAGATTTTGGAGATTGAATATCAGCTACAACAAGAAGAATTACAGTAGTGGAGTCATCATTATGAACCTGTTTTTTTTTAGAACATTAAAAGAGACTCACATAAGCAGCAAGTCAATAATGTCGAGGTTGATTCACATTCAATGCCCTTTTCAAGAGATCAGGTTCCACTTCCCAAGCCCATCAACATACCTTGGGAATAACGTTTCAAAAACAAGCACAAACCTGGTCTTGGATATGAAAAGGATGCGTCCTTTCATATTATAAACTATTCCAAGCCCATTCAGATTCATAGTACTAGATTTCTTTATGAAAGTTCACCTTCAGGATATTATGCTCATTTTCCACAACAGATTGTGAAATGCCAACACTGTGTCTGAGTTGACCATATGAAATATCATTGTTTTGATATTCACAGATGTAGGAATTATCATAAAACCACTCATTATTCATAGAGATGCCTCATAAACAAGCCTCCTACAACAAAAAAAATTCATCTTGGATGGATCTCTTCCTGGAAATGGGCATCAACAGGCAAGAAGATGTTTCAGTCATATGTCGGAACCTTTTCTAGAGTATTGAAAAATCTTGTAGTTGAGGTTTTTCCATCATCTCACCTTGTATCTGATGGGTGGGGACGGGGGGGATGATGGTCATCTACAAGCTTAGGATCCACTTCAAGCGAGCCTGAGCCACAAACTTTATTCCAGATTCAAAGCTGTCAATGTCGCAACTGAGCTAGCATAACCGCGAGCAGACCTTGTTTAGGGCACGACTAGGGTTTCTAAGTCAAACCAGACTAATATGGACCTCATGCGCAGGCACATAGTGCATAGGTGTTGGTCAGAGCTACTATAACCATGATCTAAGAGTGTTAAGACTGTGGTTAAGATATTTTCTAAGTATATCTTATTTGGATCATAGTCAGTTACATGCGCAACGTCTTCATTCATTCATCGCTTAGTCATAGTCGCTTCAGAACAATCTTTGACAACATCCTAGATTGAGATTTAGGACTTGGTAATTGAGATAACTTGGTTATCCATCAGATCCATGGTCTTGATGTTGTAGATCTACAAATCTCTATATTTTATTCTTTTTGTTTTTACTGCATATATGTATTGGGCTCATTGTACTCTGCACTAAATTTTTTTTATGGCAATATATTGAAGAAGAGTATTTGAAAGGATTGCCCCCACAGTGGTTCTTTTCCCTTGTCTTGGACCAATAAACTATCTCTTATGGTTTTGTTTTTGTCTTATTTGTCACTGCATGAGTTTTTCTATATTCAATTACTGTCTATGGTTATTTTCACTACTTATATTCAGATGAACTCTTAATAAAAAGTAAATTGGGCTAAAGTAATTGATTCAAAATAGAAAAATATGAAAAAAATTAACATGGTATTAAAGCTAAGGTGAAAGAGGATCCAAATAAAATACAAGCAGTGAATCACTCATTATCAGAAATTATATACATAAGTCAAGGTCAAGATTTCCTCCTCTACCTTCAAGGAGCATGAGAAATCGGGTGATGCATCTAACTTTTTTGCATGGAAAGTCAAATTGGAGATCATAAATAACAACAACGATGTGCTGGAATACATTCAAGGAAGGATGCCCAAGCCTCCAGAAGATGCCTCTTCCACCGTCAAGAACATATATAAGAAGTGTGATTCCAAATAAATTAAAATCATATTTCATGGTTTACAAGATCATTTACTTGCATTTGTTGGGAATAAAAAGTCTAAATACATGTATGACAATATATCTAACATTTTTGAAGTCAACAATATAAATGAGATCATCACCTTGAAATATCAACTCAAGGAAGTGACAATGAAAAAAGGTGAAACTGTTCAGCCTTACACTCTGAGGATCTCTCTTATTAGAGATCAACTCTATATAGTTGGAGAGAATGTACCTCACACAGAGATGGTTTTGGTGACAATTAGAGGTCTCCCTTCTATTTTGGAAAAATTCATCACTTCTATCAGTAAGAAAAGAAATCTTTGGTCATTTGATGAGCTTGTTGGAAATCTTACCCAAGAAGAATCGAGAATGATAGCAAGAGGGAGGATTAAAAATTATAAATAAGGATAGCTTGTGGCATATGTCACCCATAAGAAAAGAAAGAGATCAAAAGGATGCCCTTTTAGAAGACATCCTCCTCCAAACTCAAAAGGAAGGAATGACATGTCACTAGCCCATATTGAATTCTATAACTATCAAAACCTTAGAAATCTGAATGTTCGTATTAAGAATCCACCACAAAAGACAACAACTAAAATCAAGTGATTCATTATGCTCATTATTGTCTCGAAAATATAAAGAGGTCATGATACAAGACCAGAAGAAAATACAATGGTAAAAGAAGAAGATACATTAAAGGTACAATCGTGACATAAAATATGAAAGGAGAAAAGACTCTTCAAGCAATCATGAAGAAGAACATCATTCTTAAAGGAAGTCTAGGGCTCCCAACTACGAAAGTAATGATGTGAAAAAATATAAATATATTATCATTTATGCACTCACTAGTTCTTCTCCACCAGATTCGTGGGATACTTGGTTGGTTGATAGCGAGGCCACTTGTCACTTCTTTGCATACGAAGAAGTCCTCTCTAATCTAGTACAGAGGGATACCACGCTGAAAATCATTATTGGAGATAAATACACTCATCCCATAAAAGGATTTGGATCTGTCAAATTTCAGTTCAAGTGTGAGGAATAAATAGTGCTACATAATGTTATGTATGTTCCAGGTTTAATGAAGAATTTGATTTCTATATCTACATTAGAATATAAACATATCAGGGTTTCCTTCATAAATAAAAAGTTATTACATTGTCTTGTTGATTCACACATGAAATATGCATTCACATTAGTTCTGAGATCTGAGGGACTCTACAAAGTCACAAGAAGGCCACTTATCAAATTGGTTCACAACACTAATCATCTAAGTGAATTATGGCACCACAATCTAGCTCATCGACACTATGATTCTCTTCTGAAATTGAAGATACTAGTATCATGTACTCCCAATGTTAAAGCTCAATGAGATGCATTTTTTCAAGGTTGCACAATTGGAAATAAAACAAGGGGACCATTCCACTCCAATAACAACAAAAAAACTAACATCCTCCATCTCATTCATTCAGATATATGTGGTTTGATGCCTATACACTCGGTTGGTGGTAATATTTATTAAATCACCTTCATTGGTGATTTCTCAAGAAATACATGGTTTTAATGACCTCAAGCACAAGGATGAAGCCTTCGAAATATTCCAGGAATTAAAAGCTTTGGTGGAAAATCAATCAGGGAAAAGAATCAAAGAATTCACATCTAAAAATGGAGGAGAATATATGTCATAAGAATTCATAATATTCTTCAATAAATAATGGATAAAGAAGGAAATTATTGTAACTTACACACCTTAATAGAGTGGCTTAGTTGAAAGGAATAACTGGTTGACATTGGAAGCTACTTGTGCCATTCTTCATGATTCGAAGATATCATAGTTTATGTGGTATGAATCCACACATAATATTATGTATGTTCAAAACTGAATGCCTCCTCAAGCATTGAGAAATAAGACTCCAGAAGAAATATTTACAGGTAAGAAACCCGTCATCATTCATCTTCGCATATTTGGATGTCTAGTATTCTTTCATGTGCCGAAAGACAAAATAAATAAGCTAGAATCAACATGAATAAAAGGTATGTTTATGGGTTATTATGAAAACTATAAGGCATACAAAATGTACATTCCTAGTCAAAGGAAGGTTGAAATTATCAGGGACGTAACCTTTGATGAAAATGTTGCACTAAGTAAAGCAAGATACCTTCTTCTGCCTCCCAACGAAGATGATGATGACAATGAAATTATAGATGGCCCTTCTATTTAGAGTGAGATGATAATGATACTCCCATGGAGCCTATGGATCCTCTTGATAAACATCCTAGTGATCCTCATATAAGTAAATTATCTCTTTGGCTTCGCAATACTCTACAGGATAGTGAGAGAAGTATTCCAATTCATTAATCATTGATAGAAATGAAGGAACCTTGCAGGTATCAAGGATATGTAGCTGCTTGAGCACCATGATTCAAGTTGAACCATCCTAATTGGACAAATATGTCAAAGAAGAATTTTGGAAGGATTCTATGGCCAAGAAATATGAATATATTGTGAAAAATGATGTATGGGATGTTGTAATGAGACTGCATGGGAATTCTGTTGTGACGTTGAAATGGTTATTTAAGTTCAAGCATGGAATAGATGGCAACACTTAGAAATAAAAAGTGAGTTTCATAGCTTGAGGTTTCTCTCAGAAAGAGGGAGAAGATTATGATGCCATATTTTCTCATGTGTATGTTTATCTTACTATCCATTTGATAGTTTCCCTTGCTACTAGTCAAGGACCCTTCATTATATATATGTAAAGACCTATTTCCTCCATGGTATGTTACAATAAGATGTGTATGTTGAACAACCTTAGGGATTTGAAGTGAAAGATCGCATAACACATATTTGCAGGTTGAAGAAATCATTGTACGGATTGAATCAATCTCCCCGAGATTGGTATGCTTGCATTGAAAACTATCTAAAGAAAATGGGTTTCACAAGAAGAAATGATGATCGCAACCTCTATTTTATGGTTGTCTAAGGTTTTCCATTGATTCTAGTTCTATATTTTGATGATATATTCTTAAAAATAAGTGACCTGATGATGATCGAATGCAAGAGGAAGCTAGCCTTTGAATTTGAGATGAAAGACATCTATCTCATGCACTAATTTTTGGGCCTTGAGGAGTGGAAAAGACTTACTGAGATCTTTCTCTTAGAGAAAAAGCATATAGTAAAGCTGCTGGAAAGTTTTGGTATGACCAATGCAAATCCATGACTACTCTGCTGGAGATGAATTTGAAGAAGCTATGTGGAAACGTAGCTGGACCTAATATGGAAAACCCATTTGAGTATAGAAATATAATTGGGGCTCTGATTTTCCTCATGAACATCCATCCAGATATATGTTATGTATTTAACACATTGGGTTAGTTCATGTCTGAGCCCGTTCATTGCAGATTGGATTGTGGCCAACATGTATTGAGATACTTACAGGGATCGATCACACTTGGTCTGAGATATTCTGGTAGATATATCTGACTTCATGGATACATTGATGTTTAATGGGTAGGTAATTTCACCAACATAAAGAGTGCATATGGATGTTGTTTTAGCCTTGGATCTGCCATGATATCCTGAATGATCAGGAAGAAAAATCCGGTAGCCTTGAGCACCACAGAAGAAGAATACATTGCTGCTAGCATGGCTAGTTGTGAAGTTGTGTGGCTAAGGAAGTTATTTGGTGAGCTCTTTGGTCATGTTTTAGATACCATATGGATATAATATGATAACTACAGCGATATCCATTTGGCAGAGAATATTTTATTTCATGAGAAGACCAAGAATATTGAGATTCATATCACTTTATCCGGGACATGGTGCAAAGAGGAGTTGTTAGTCTCCACCACATATCTACTAACTAGCAGCTAACATATATTCTCACCAAGGAACTACTAAAAGGAAATTTCTTAGTCTTCATAGAATAGATTGTACTGATGGACGTAGCCCATGATAATAAGGGGAAACATTGATCGAGGACACTAAGCAAGCTCTTCCTACCCCGCTTGAGCTCTCGGGGTGAGGAATTGAGATAAAGGGCTTATGGGGTTGAGGTATCTCTCGAGAATATGGAATTTTCCTATCTGTTACCTAGGGTTGAGATGTTTCTCTGCTATCTGGTCTATGTAGAGTAAACCCTAGTTGGCATCATACCCTCAACCAAGGATTGATGGGAATACCGCTGTGCATTTGGCCAATGAATTGAAAGTGTACTTGTGGTGTACAACCCAAGTATATTATGATGTATTTGTTCTACCACATGATTGATGGGAGTCAATGATAGGAATATCAGTAGGTAATAGGATTGGGTTGATATTTTCTCCCCTTTCATTATTCTGGGTTGAGACTGAGCTCCCCGATGAGATCCCAGGTTCAGAGATGTTCTCCCATGTATGTTGGTTTATCCTATTGCTATCTATGGGTAGAAGTTATTGCTTACTGATTCTTATGCTTCTAGATTCAAGAAAGTTTCAGTGGATGGAGTTGAGTCATGATAAAACCTTGATGTAAATATCTACAAGCATATATTACCAAGTGGAATTATTTCTAGTTGAGAGGGAGTGCTAATTTTTTCAACTAGAGTCAAATCTCACTTTGGATAACTCATATAGTTGTGATTATAATTTCATTAGATTTTTCTTTTCAAGTGGACCAAAATCAACCTATAGATCACCCCAATCGATTAAGGAAAAGTTAAGTTATGAATTATTTTATTATTTTATGGGTCAACCTAATCAAAAATGGATTCAATCAAAGCACCAAACGGTCCCTCTCAAAGTTATAAATATAAGAAATTTGAAGATCATTTGTACACATTTTCTCATGGGATATTCTTCATTCTCTCTTGGTATTGGTTCATATTTTTATTTCTTCGCTCGCACAGGTACATTAGGAGAAGTTCATGCAAAGGATTAGGATCAGAGGAAGGGGCTCGCATTGGATCAGCTAGAACCGTAGGCAAGCCTTGGCAAGGTCACGACTGAGCTAGCATAACTTTGGGCAGAACTGTTTCATGGCACGACTAGGGTTTCTGAGTTAGATCAGACTGATTTGGACCTCAGCCATGGTCACAAAGTGCTTAGGTCATGGCCAGGCCTACTATAAATGTGGTCTGAGAGTGTTAAGGCTGTAGTTAAGATATTTTCTGGGAAAACATTATTTGGATTAGATTTAGTCACTTGCGCAACATCTTCATTCATTCGTCACTCAGTCACAGTCACTTTAGAAAAAAATTCAACAACATCCTAGATTTAGATTTGGAACTTGGTAGTTGAGATCACTTAGTGATCCATCAAAGTCATGCTCTTGATGTTGTAGATTTGCAGATCTATAGATATGATCTATTTTCTTCCGTTGCATATATGTATTAGGCTCATTGTACTCTATCTTGAATTTTTTTTATGGTGATATAATGAAAAAGAATATTTGAATGGTTTTCCCAAAAGTGGGGTTTTCCCCTATTCTTGGACCAATTTTTTGTCTCTTATGGTTGTGTTGTTTTCTTCTTTGTCACTGCATGCATTGTTCTATCTTTAGTTACTATCTATGGTTATGTATAGTGCTTATATTTGGATTCAATATTAATGAAAAGTAAATTGGGCTAAAGTAATTTATTTAGCATGGAAGAGTATGAAAAAAATTAACATATACAACAATGAGCACAAGGGATAAAATTTGATTCAAAGTAAGTTTGATTCTTTATTATGAAGAAATCAATGCCAATTAAGTAATATTCAGTTTAAATGTTCAATTTTTTTTCCCAAAATTAGCTTGTTAAAAAATTTCTTAGCTTAACCTTACCCAAAATTATTTATATAATTGAAAATATCATATTTTTAATCATGCAATTTCATATTAAAGTTCCACTTCAAGGAAACAAAGTGAAAAAAAAAATCACATAAGAAAATTTGAAAACTCATCTTGGTAACAGATTTCACTAGACTCCCTCCCCACTTCTACGGATCTGATTAATGCACAAATTTCTTTATTATCTCTCCTTCATATAGGAACTCTCCTTATTACATCAAGGGATTAATCTTCTCATAATATGTGGTTCATGCTCCCAAAAGGGACTATTGTCTCCTTTACAAAAACAAATTCTATTTCTTTGTTTTTTTTAGCACATGTGCACCAATCATCACACATGCACTTCTTATGTCAAATGATTTTCGCAAGTTATATTTCATTTATAGAAAATTGTGTTCTTGGAGATTTTAAATAGTTATATTATTGGACATTGCATTGATATCCATAAAATAATACTATGTTTTGATTTCCTTTAAAAAACTCATTGCAATTGTTTGAATAATTGGACAAATTATTGTGTAAAAAAGAATAGTGCTTTCATTGTAACTAAGGAATGGTATACAGGAGATGAAAGAGTAAGTATTCCTATTGAATTTTGTCCATATGATTTTTTTTTTTTTTGTAATATTGGTAAGACTACATCTTCAACATGTGCAACATGTCACCCCGATAGGGGCGGGGAATCGAACTAATGACTTCACATCAATGAGTCCCTAAACAAAACACTGGATCATCGTCTATCAAAGACCTCGTTGTTACACCAATTTTTAGTCATCTAACCTATTACTATTATATGGACCAGAGTACACCATGTAATACCAATTTTACCGTAGCTAAAATTTATTTCACTATGAAAAATAACTTAGTAATCCATAATTTATTAAGTTGTTTATGGTCTAAATAGGAAACATGATGAAGAAATATTGAATAAATCTATATTTGTTTGATTTTCCTCAAGGAATAATTAATTAAACAACAATTTAATTAACATTCCTGGTCATATTTAAACCAAAACAGGGAAATTAATTAGAGAAATCACTATTTATCTTATTATTTTCTAGGAATAATTATTTAAACATTATTTAAATAATATTCCTTGTTAAATTTGACTATATAATTTATAAATAATTGAATAAATCACTATTTATTTAGTTACTACTCAAGCACAATATTAAAATAATAAATAGATCATTTATTTATTTATTATTTACAAATAAAGGGATTTGACCAAATTCAAATTATTTTTTCCCTCCAACAAATACAATAAAATATTCCATAAAAGTTGGATCTAGATTTGGTTAATAATATTTTAATTATGCACCAATATCTGGACTAACTCAATATTTTGTTATAGATAGAAGGGCTTTTCCATTCATTCACTACCTTTTGTTGCCTAAAGATCACTCTAGATCTATACTTTTGGTCTCACTTTGATTCTCCATCATTGTCATATTTTTTCTATCTTTTTTCTTGTGATCTCCCTTTGAGTTCCATTTTTTTCTGGGTTTTCTACACCATCAAGAGAGAGAGAGAGATATCAGATTTTCAGTGTTGAGGAAATACAAGAACCCATCCCATTGAAGGGGATTGGTAACACCTTTCTATGTTCCCTTCCTATGTATCATAATTATAAAAATTCTTTAAAAATATTCTTGTCTTGTCTATTTCATGCATGGAGCAACTCTTGCTTTTATTTAATTCTTATTGTCTTTAAGTGCATAGATCTGGATTTTGTAGCATTTTTCTTGGTCAACTAACTGCATATTTAAATAAATTGGTAGCCATATTTTATATTAGCGCTATTTGTTATGCATAGCTAAAGTGCGTTTTTTTCGTACACTTGCGATTATAATTCACACTAACAACTGGGGACTCCACAAGGGTTTATAATTACGACCACTGTTGTTTTTGAGATCCTTGCATAACCAGATGCTTCAAACCATAGGGATTTTCTTCAGCTTCTTGTTTTGATTTTCTTGATGTTTTTTTTAACCTTTAAAACCATAAAATGGTAAAAATTCTAACTTCCGTGTGTTTCTGGGCCTATTGCGTAGGTGACAATCATCAAACACAGATGAGACGACACTTTTTTCTTAAACCTGCTCCCGAGAGTGTCGAAAATGTAGGTCACACTTTTGGGCCAAAACCTGCGACCTCAACCTTTAGGATGCAGAAACAAACCTCAAACGTGCGACCTCTGCAGAAAACAAGTCATAAACCGCGACTTGTACTTTTTGCGGGATTTTTTCTGTGATTTTTCTGGGTTACTATTTAGGGTTTTCTAACCTCTATCTTTGTCCGTTTTGGACCTGCACTTGGTCTATTTTGCTCATCAAAGTAGGAACCTAGCCCGCTCGGGCTTAAGTATGCTTCAACCTTCCTATGATGAGTTTAGCTCAAGCAGGTCGTCTGAGATTTCAGTGTGTTCAGCCTTTTTTCAGATCTGATCCTGTACCTTCAGATCCATTTGATATTGGTTATCCATCCATCCAAAACATCTATTTTTATTTTTTTTTGGTCCTCCTCAAGGGTCCGCTCCATTTCCTTTCAGGATATAACCTTTCGCCACCTCTTTTACAACACTTTTCCCTCTGGTTTTTTGTTGTTTTCTGCACCTATTTCAGGCAGATCTGACCTCTAGATCCTTGCCCCTCTCGAATTTATATCCATTGGCCATTTTTTGTGTGTTTTGAATATATTTTTCCCACCCATAGACTAGTTGTTGGGAAGTTCACCTCCTTGGGTTTAGATTGATGCATCTTTAGATATTTATTTTCTATTATATTCAGTTTACTTTACTGTTATTTGCATATTTATTTATAGTATTACAACACATTTTTATTTTTCTCTACAAATGTGTAGTTTTAAAAATTAAAATTAAGAAACTTAACATGCACACCCTAAGTGAAGAGCGCCTGGTTTACATCACCAGGAAAATACTATAACATTGTAATCATTTGATACCGCACCTCTTTGCCCTTGTTTTGACATTGTAATCATTTGATCATGTACCTCCTTGCTCTTGTTGGTCTCTCTTCCTTCTGTGATCTGTGTCTATTCTTCCATCATTGCACCCCCAAGGCCTTTATCCCAGAGACTTCTTGGCCTTCATCCTTAGTTTCCGTTAGGAAGACTTACTCCTCTGTGTAGGATTCAAGTTAGTCCTCCACCAAGTCCCCATTCTGACTCCGCTTCTGGTACATCGGGTTCCCCTTCTGGTTCTATCCCCGATTCTCCTCCTGTCACCTTCACCATGTCTGGTTTAGGACCTAACATTGCTGGTATCCCCGACCCTAATGATGGGAATAATACTAGTGGTACCACAACAAGAATTATCCCGAATGCTCCCTTGCTCGGTTATGTGGCGAGTCTAAGTCTTCCCGATTTTAACAAGTTGATCAATGAGCCCATACACCATGATCTTGGTTGGCCTGCTTTGCCAACCAAGCTCCCTTCTAACATCCTCAAGTTTCAAGGTCTTACTGGATAAGATCCTACAAACCATGTTAGATCTTTCCACATGTGGTGTTAGTCTATCTCCATCACCAATGACTCTGTCTGTCTTCGGGTGTTCCAATGTTCTCTTACTGGAGAATCTTCTTAATGGTATGTTGACAATGTCTCTTCCTCTAATACTACTTTTTCAACTCTTGCCAGGGATTTTTTGTCTTACTTCCATCTTCCCCTTCGTTATGACACTGGTACCGAAATTTTGACCTCTTTCTGTCAATCATCTGCGACCCGCCTATCCGATCGTGTCCAAGAATCGTGGAGAGGAAAGGCCTATGTCGATCCCCTACCATCGAAGACCATGTCTACATGGACTATTTTCTCAGATCCATTTTTCCTGCTATTGGAAAATATGTCACATCTCATTTCCATCAGACTGAACAAGTCGCCCTCTAGATTGCATTGAAATATGACCTGATCTACGCACAGTATTGTTATGTTTATATCATCTTACCTGATCTCCCTAGACCCGATAGTGCCAACGCACTAGTGGCATCCCATGCCGCCGATGGCATCATTGGAGCCCTTTCTCATATGTACACTCATTCTCCCATGGTTATGGTTTCCCTCAGGGAGGGGCTGGCTCCTCCGACACCTTTCCCCCTCCCAGTAGCATGTATCCAGGATATGGCATGCCTCCTCCTTTTGCCCAACCTATTTACCACAATATTTCCCAACCTCCTTATTATCTATATCTGCAGCTTGGTGCTCCATCTCTTCCATCATTAGAACCCCCACCCCCCTTTCCTTCTCAACCCCCACAAGAGTAGCAACCACCCCCCTAGGGGCAGGTGTATGCACAGTAGAGTGCGACTAATCTTCCTACTTCGAAAAAAGAGAGGAAAGGCACCCAAAATCAATCTTCCCCAGGTAATCTAGTACCTAATCTTGAAGGGAATGCACCTAACACTGCTAACCAGCAACAAGGCACTCAGCCCAAGTAGGATAGGCCTATTCACACGAATAAGCCTTATTATTGTTGCAGTTTCTATGGTCACTACACCCAGGATTATCCTCTTTTAACTCAGATGCGTTAGATGTGGGAGACTCAAGAAACATTGTGAGGACATCAAGCCTCCCATTTGGTTCCTCAAAATGTTGCACCTACCTGTGCCTGCTATCAATCCTTTCCTCCAAGAAGGATTGAGTGATACAAGACCTCCAAGGTCAAAGCATAGGAACCTCCTCTGACCTCGCGCCCCTGCTGCTGACTGGGTCAAGAAATTTTACCTCTCGCAACCCGCTCCTACCACCTCGACTCAACTCATGAAGACTTCTCCTCCAGGCTCCCTCTATCCGTAGCTAGTACCCATGAGCCTCTTTACCCTTCCGGCATGGTTCATCAGATTTGTCTCACCTGGCCATTACCCCTACGGTCAGATACTTTTCCTAGCTCCCCCTCCTGGAGTATTTTCGGTACTTTTTATGGCTACATTATCCCTTCCTAACATGACCCTAGGGATCCCAGTCTGGTACATTGATCCCCTAGCCACTATCCTACCTCGTCAACCCAAACCTTATCTTTCTTTGACCCCAGTGCAATCGATCCCCATGACCCCTCCCTTTGCTTCTGTGCCTCAACTACCTCAACAGGAACCTACTCCTATTATGAAAGCTTTAGGTGAGAGGGGAAAAGTTTGCAAGAAGGCACCTAAAGAAAAGGCTGCCCTGACAAACCCTGCTCCTCCTCAACCTCCAAATCATACCCCCTTGTGTCCTTTGTGTGATGTTTTTGGTCATGCCACCCATCATTGTCCTGAATTGCCTTGTATTGGGCCCATGGTCAATGTCGCGTTCCCTGAGTCTGTGGTCTCGAAAACCTCTATTGCTTCCTAAACTACAACCAAGAACCCCAAGACTATTTACACCAACCACCCCTATGCTTTGTGTGATCTCCATGGCCACTATTCTTACCTTTTTCCCCTCCTCGAGGAATTCCTCACCTCTCTAGCGGTAGTTCGCCAATTCAAGGCCAAGCACAATGAATCCACTGCTCCCTTATTTACACATTTTAATTCATCAGAACTAGAGGAAACATCCGCTCCTATTTACATTCCCCCTCCTGATGTTAAGATGATGGAATCTTCGACCATTGTCCACTACCTATCATCATCTATGAGATCCACGGTGGAAGACCCCCCTCGGACTTCCCCTTAGTATTTGTCTGACCTCCCTTAGTAGACCTTTCATCTACTTGTTCTTTAGTCACCTTCCATGACGATGCGCATGTGAACCTTTCTTCTCATGATTATGAGTCAGGTAGCTTTGCCGCGTTAGGTGGTTCTTCCTCCACTAGTCACCCCATCTTCGATTATGATGACGACTCTATGGAAGAAATCACCACCCCTAACTTTATCTATCCCCCCTTACATTGAAACCATACATTTGAACCACATACACCTTGTGGTCATTACATTGACACACAATTTTTTGGTAAGGGGGCACCCATATTTGACAATCCAGGAGAAGTAATTCTCCACAAACCTCATGTGCATTTGTTCATGTCGACTCTGGTACCATCAATCTTCCCCATTTATAAGAACCTATAGATTCCCATATCACTTCATATCACTCTAGGAATGATCCCCCTCATCATTCCTTCCTCTTACATCAACAACTCAGTCCCCTAGACATTGTTGTTGACAAACCTGTGGGTTTTCTAGGAGAGCACCAGTTCATTATATCCAAATACACTCTTTGGGATAGTGACACCATGTATGCCAAACCAGAAACTTAGTCCATTTTCTTCATATATGCAGTACAAAAATATATTAGTAATCCTCCATCCCCTTTCTCGAATTGCATAACCATAACAAAAAAGAATGGTGCACCACATCATAAAAATGTGATTAGATTCACATTTTCTAAATAAATTTTGGCATGACCATAAAATTCTTGGGGGGACCTATACCCCTCAACCATAAAAATCCCATATCTCATCCAAAAGGAGCACTGAAACCCCCTTTCTCTGACAGGTCTCACTTTTTAGCTCATTTCCTAGGACATGACACAATTTTCTTCCCAGTAGCTGCTACCGAGGTCACAGAATAGACCCCAAAAAGTGTGACCTGGCATGTTCATGAGCTCTAGGTGCCTAAACTAAAATTTTGATCCCCTTAATTGAAAGAGTATGGTTAGGCCTCTTACCTTCAACTGACCGATCTCAATTCCAAAGGTTGGGTTTTCCACTACAATTGTAGAAATATTTAGGAACTTTTCTCCTCTTTACATTCACCATAGCTACACTTGCAAATGATTCAAATTGGAGGGATAATGCCTTTTTAAAAGAGAAACCATATATTCTTCTTTTGTTAGCTCTGACCAAACCATATCTCCATTTGACAAACCATCAGGACCGTTGGAAATATCTCAAGGAGCTCTCAAATGGGTATCCTTTAGTTTTTTTGATTTTATACTTCACCTAAACACATTTTTTCCAAGAAGGGTCACTTCACCACTCCTCAAAATCGAATTTCTTCACTTGCAATAGTTGTACTTGGGGCAACACTTTCCCTCCATACTTTTTCATGCTCATGTCGATTTTGGTCATGAGTAACCATCTTGTACCCAGTCTTTTATGGTCCCCACTGGACCTTTTTTGTGTGGAAAAATCATCAAGTCACACTTGTTTAGAGCATACAAATTGAGTCATCATCACATCCATGGAGTCTATCTTGAGTCCCTTTGTATCCTGCTATAGTCCTCCATTCCTCATTTCTTGGTTCCTCTCTTGTGTCGTAAATTATGGCCTTCAATCCTATTGTCCTCTATCCCCTTTGATATTGTGTCAGTTGTTTCGAGGTCATCCATGCCCTTCATGCTCTAACAAGGGAAGTCGTCAGCCCTCTACTTAGTGCCCCCCATTCCATCATCATCCCTGGTGTCAGTATTTTAGTCGCTTTACTATTATCTCTTGTGCCTTAGTTGAGGACCCCTTATTGCCTCACCTATGGAAGACCTCCTTCTCAAAACATCATCTCATTCATTCCAGAAGATAGGTCTATAGGGTAGTGTACCTTGGTTCTAGCTTCCACTCTTGTTCGGTGCCTTAGATCAGGTAAAGGGACTCCTTATTTCCCTTTGACTTGATTATTTCTCAGCTCAAGCTCCTTATGAGATGATAGAGATCCGTATACTTGATGGTGCAGTGATGCAACAGATTGTACCGGTGATTCTTGGGTGTGTGTGAGATGTTTCAGCCCTCATGAGGGAGTGTCCCTTCAAGTATCCCCCCACATGCCCAGATGAACTCTTCATCACAGCCCTCGATGCAGGTCCATATATTTGATGGTTTCAGCCTCAACTGCTTTTAGCACCTTTTAGTTTTCATGCATCATTCATATTTTTAGATCCCTCTCCTATTTACAGGGCCTCTTCGGTTGTACTTATATCTCATGTACTCAGATATTGTTGTATAAGTCCTGGTTGTTATCCCAGGCAAAATGTGTATGTGGGATCCATTATCGTGTTTTTATCTGGCCCATGTTTATGCGAACATGTACTATATATTTCAATCCCTTGTTTATTGAATCCATCATTCTTTGTACTTTCTTATCTCGATGGGCATAGGTATGCCTCCCCCACCTCTTGTAGAAAAATTACACACTCATAAAAGAGACTTTTCGCACCTGTAAGTCTTGCCTCCTCAAGGTACTGTCCTCTAGGCTCACTCATAAAAGATACTTTTCGCACCTATAAGTCTCACCTCCTCAAGGTCCTGTCCTCTAGCGCTTTGGTATACCTTATATTCTCTCTCTCTCCGACTCCCCTTTCGATGTCTGGTGATTGAGTTCTTACAACGTACTTCGGTAATACAGTTAGCTCCTAATGCTCGCATGCTGGGGGGCAATTTGTTACACCAATTTTTTGTCATCTAACCTGCTACTATTATATGGACTAAACTACACCATGTAAGGCCAATTTTAACCTAAGTAAATTTTCTTTCACTATGAAAAATAAGTTAGTAATCCATAATTTATTAAGTTGTTTATGGTCTAAATAGAAAACCCGATGAGGAAATATTGAATAAATCCATATTTGTTTCATCTTATTCAAGGAATAATTAATTAAACAGTATTTTAATTAATATTCCTACTCATATTTTACTCAAGGAATAATTAATATTCCTGGTTATATTTAACCCAAAACAAGGAAATTAATTAGATAAATCATTATTTATCTTATTATTTTCTTAGAATAATTATTTAAACATTACTTAAATAATATTCTTTGTTAAATATGACTACTTCTCCCTTAAATAATTAAATAAATCATTATTTATTTGATTATTACTCAACAATATTCTTAAAATGATAAATAAATCATTTCTTTATTTATTATTACTTAAATAAGGGGATTTGACTCAAGTCAATTTCCTTTTTCCTCCAAAAAATATAATAAAATATTCCATAAAAGTTGGATCTAGATTTGGTTAATAATATTTTAATTATGCACCAATATCTAGACTAACTCAATATTTTGTTATAAATAGAAATTTTTTTCCGTTCACTCACTACCTTTTGTTGCCTTAATATCATTATGGATCTATACTTTTGGTATGACTTTGATCCTCCATTGTCATATTTTTTCTATCTTTTTTCTTGTAAGCTCTCTTTGAGTTCCATTTTTGTCTGGGTTTTCTACACCATCAAGAGAGAGAGATCCTAGATCTGAAGCGCTGAGGACATAAAAGAACCCATCCCATTGAGGGGGACTGGTAACATCTTTCTATGTTCCCTTCCTAGGTGTCATAAATACAAAAATTCTTTAAAAATATCCCTGTCTTGTCTATTTGATGCATGGAGCAACTCTTGCTTATATTTACTGCTTACTATCTTTAACTGCATAGATCTGGATTTTGTAGCATTCATCTTGGTTAAATAACTGCATATCTAAAGAAATTGGCAGCCATCTTTGATGTTAGGGCTGTTTTTTATGCACAACTAAAGTGAGATTTTTTCGTACGTTTGCGATTAGAATTCACACTAACACCCATGGACCATATGATTCCTATTTAAACTAATGTAAAAGGTGCAATTTAATTTTCTCCATATAATTATTATCTAGAGCATAATTAAATGGAATTTTTCTTGATATAGTTCCTACATAGATTGTAACATTGACAGACAGTGGCACCTATGTGTACTAGTTAAAGTGTATCTAGTATTTTCATCTTTAGATAAGATTTAACAAAATGAAATGTGTGATTTGTGAAATATGCATGAAATTTAAAATTATTTTCCATTTTCACATTAAAAATAAATAAATAAAAATTAACTTGTAGATATTGAAAAGTCAAAATAAAACTGACCTTTCAAATTGAAATGTAACCTTTCCCTTCTAATTTTATGCCAGCCAAAAATAAAAAAATAATAATTTTCCAATTGATGATAGTCTATAATAGTCTACCATTCTACCGTTAGTGGGATTTTATGATCATCACAATTGATCATAGATGGTACTTTCACCTCTTTCCTTCCATTTTTGAGTATTAAATTTTGTATGATACTTAATTTATTAATCTACCTTCACACCAAATGAGTACAGGAAAATGGAAATGGTTCTAAATTCTCAATCATGGATTCATACGAGAGTGTACGAAAATGAAACAGATCTTATGTTCCACGATAAAAAAATCATTTGAGTGGAGGAATAATTTTCACTCGATTGATATATTGAATTTTTCTATGAAGGGCTTCTCCGACACCAATGGCAAGGAAATCCATGAAAGGTCATGAATCTAATTGATATGTGTCTTATTGTCTCATGATTTTTATCTTGAAAATGGGGTAGAAAGATAAGTGGGCTAAGGTTTTTCAAATGGGGTAGAAAGCTGAGTGTGCTTGATTATAGGGAAAAAATCCACAGTTAAGCGTGCTTGAGCCATAGGAGTTCTGGGATGGGTGACCTCCCGGGAAGTTTTGCTTACTGGGTGGAAGCCTCAAAAGTGATTATTGATGCTATGTGATTCATTTCACTAGTTTCAATCCCACTTCTTCACCCATGTGAGGATCACCCGATGTAATGAGTGCTAAGTGGACTATTCAAAAATCATGATAAATTAGTTAGTTAAGACCACCTCTCATGGAGATGGTCATAGATGAATGACTTACTTAACGCAGTTGAATCCCAAAAAAATGATATCTAATATAATGCACCGCGGAAACCCCTCATACTTAAATACAAAGAGTAAAGGGAGCTCTACTTGAATGGTTCATGAGGTACAATACTTGCTAAGATTTTGAAAGTGGGGTAGCAAGCTAAGTGGGCTTGATTATGGGGAAAATCTCAGTTAAGCGTGTTTGAGCCAGAGGAGTTCTGGGATGGGTGGCCTCTAGGGATGTCCTAGTTATTGGGTGCAAGCCCTAGAAGTGATGATTTAAGTTATGTTATTCCTTTCACTAGTTTGAATCCAACTTCCCCACCCCTGTGAACATCACCCAATGCAATGAGTGCTAAGTGGATTATTCAACAATCATGATAAATTAGTCAGTTACGACTACATCTCATGGAAATGGTCATAGATGAATGACTTACTTAACAGAGTTGAATCCTAAAAACAAATGATATCTAAAAAATTATCTATTTTAATTATAATCTCATATAGAGTTTTCAAGCATCATATTTATAATTATTGTTATTTCCATACAACACATAATATCTACTAACATTATTCATAAAGCAATATTTATATCACATGTATCTTGAGAAATCAGGTAATATAAATAAGGAAATGATTGTTTAATTAATTTAGTTTTCATTTCTAATATTAATTTTCAACTTAATTTAGTTTTCATTAATGTTACAAGTATTTATTATATCAATATTTTTTTTGGAAGAATTATTTTAAATTTTTTATTTAATTATTAATAATTATTAACTAGGTGTTAGAGATTTAATTTTCATGAATTTCTTTTAGAATATTTTTAATCATAATAATATATTAAGGGTTGAGATTTATCTAAAAAATATTTATCCACTTTTCTCCCTTTTAATTAAATTAGTTAATTATAAAAATGTCATATGAACATGTATAAAATAATAAAATGGCATAGGAACATGTGTCAAATAATATGAGTTCTAGCTTTTTGGACGTGTGAAATTGATAAACCATGGTGTTATTAAAGGTTAATAATTTCCACAGTAAAGTAAGAGGGAATCTATGTAGTTAAAAGTTTTGTTACATATCCTTTTGAATGTATGTATTTTTAACTCATATATTGATTAATTTTATAATTAATGATAATAAATTAAAATAAAGTCACAATTTAGTTAATTTTTACGACTTTTTACTCTCGGTAATGTGAAATATTTAATGAAGTGTTTTTATACCTATCATGAATTGATGCCTATTAACATTTATCAACCATTTAATTTATATGGATTTGATAATTCCTAAAACAACAAAAATAATTTTTTATTATTATTATTATTATTATTATTTAAGATTTTGAAAACTAGAAACTATTATTTATATCCCTAATGAGAGTGAGAGAAGACAATGGTGGTGGTATAGGCATCCATGCCTTCCATCCTAACAACTATAATTATGCTGAGCATGGGGGTGGAATCGACACCACCATGAATGTAATTGCGTGTGAACTAAATTGATTTGTAAAATTCCTGAAGAGGCTTAATTATAACATCGATGTATGTTAGGATTTTATTTTTGGATTGTTATTTTTGGAGTTCCTCGGTTCCCTGCCTCTGGTAGTAGAACGTTGGGCTTTCCTTGGAACCTAAAATAGGTAGGATAGGTAGAGAGTCTATTATGGATAAATAGCATCATGAAATATCATAAATGTATACTTGGTGGAAAAGGGACACCAGTCCACGGGTGAAATAGGTTTTCCAGTACAATCTTATTGTTATGGGTTTTCAATTATTATTAGTTTCTTCAAATTATCAGTGAACTAGAACTACCTTTAATTAGAAACCACATCTCATCCTTTTCATCGTAATTCTAACCCCTATTAGTTTTTTAGCTATACACCTATGTCAAGACTTAAAACTAAACCTACTAAGAGGGGTTCTATTGCTATTTTTGTCAATATACATTTACTTATTTCTTGCAATAACAACTGAGAAGGTGGTACCTGAGGTTCAATTAGTTTCGATTTTAGTACTAAGAGGGGGTTTAATTCTATTTCAATTGCTCCTTCGGTGTCTATCTAGAGTCTTGTTGCGAGGATATATTATGTCATTGGTCTTATGTTTTCAGGGAATCCAACTTTGTAATTGGGTCTTCAACTAGGTTTGATAGGCAAAGTAATATTTCTCAAGATGAGTATATAAATTTAATTTTTACTTGGGTATTTTCTTTTAGTATTATAGGGTGCCATTTATTTATTTTTGGTACCATCCCTACTAGGGTTTATGGATTTGTGAATGTATCTTGATTCAACATTTGGCTTGTGTGATGGCATGCTAAGTCTATTGTTGAAAGTATAAGATCTCTTGTTGCATGGGCCTTCGGTTGGAACAATGATAAATACAGTGTTAGTGTGCTTATTTTTGGGAGTGGTAGAGGGCCTTTCATTGATTCAATTGATATTTCATTATAGAATTTTGTAGCGATTTATTGCTTTCTCTATGGTTTTTTCAGTGAGAATTCACGGGCGATCATTGAGAAAAGAATATGGCCATGGGGTCTGAAATGCACTATGAAATGGAAATTCTAGTGTTCTTTTACTATGGTTTTGTTGCAAGGTTATTTCAAATTGGATTGATTATTATTGTGGTATTAATTATAAATCTCCCAACTCAAATATTGAATCGAAGCTTTGCAGTGCTTTATTTTTTGTTCTTCAATTCACAAAAATGTTTGTATTGTCATTGAGAAACACCCTCTTTAGCTAGCCATCATGGACAGGTAGTGTATGAGGAGCCATAGGGACAAGGGAGGAGGTCGAGGCCCTTCGGATTGAAATCGGTACCACCATCATGCTCATGAGCCCTTGTTTTCTAGACTTCCATTTACTTTTCACCTTGATATGTCCCTCCCTATTGGCCCCTTTCTCATACTTCTTGGTGCTAGGTAAGAAATTTAAGGGATAGTCCCTAAGTAGACGGTCCTTCTTGTGGTTATTCCTATAATGAAAATAAATATATTCATATTTTATTATTTCTAAACATTCTATCTTAGCTATTTCAAATGGATTCTTGGAAAGCACATGAAATTATAGGAACAAATATATTCATATTTTATTGTTTCTAAAGATTCTATCTTAGCTATTGCAAATGAATTCTTGTAAAGCACATGAAACACTACACAATTTTCTACATGAATTCTACATATTTCTATTTTTTCCCAATATTTTAACAAAAAAATACCAAATTCTTTCGTATATTGACAAGAATCTCTTCATCTAAAAGTTTTTAAGGAGGTTGGATATAGCTAAATCCACACTAAATATATGGTGAAATAATGTTTTTGATTCTAGACATATTCATCTAAAATTTTAAATACACTCTTGTCAAATTGAAAAGTATTAGGCCCTCCTCAAAGAACCTATCCTTATTTTCATGATCAGGTGCTTAGTGTAAAATATCAAAAAATGAGTGCTCAAAATTGAATGGAAACTGAACGACAACGAATATCTCGTCACCAAGCATCCAACGCAATTTGTTTCGTCAAAAACAGATTCTGGATGAAGAAGATAGAGCCTATTGTTCATCTTCTTAAATAGCTAAAAAAATTTGCAGAACATCACAAAATGATGACATGGCAGCCCAGTCAGTAGAAAAAGAATATTTTCAGAATATTCTTCAGTTTCGCCCAATGACACTGTTACAAGTGTCACTTCAGGATTCACCAACAAGTTTTGAAGGTGAAATTTTTTTATGAATGTGCTCCTAAGGTTGAATGAGAATTTTTTTTTATATGGTTAGAATGGTCGAACTAGAGGCTGACACGTGGTGCAGCATGGGGCCGCCACATGCCCCCTCTCATGGACCAAGGTTGGAGGAATTTCATATGCTATGGTCGAATTACATTTTATTACCAAAGTCCGAAGGGTTATATTATTCAAAGTATGTTATATATATTATATGGCAGATTTTATAATATATGGTGGGAAATACATATATTCCAATGGTCTGAATTATATACTTAGTCCAAAGTGCAAACTATATGGGCGCATAGGTATTACTGGGAGAAAAATTTATTATCGAATATACACCAATCATCAGCCCTGCGCTTCTTATGTCAAATAATTTTTGTAAGTTATATTTCATTTATAAAAAATTGTCTTCTTGGAGTATTTAAATAGTTATATTATTGGATATTGCAGTGATATCCATAAAATAATACTATGTTTTGATTTCCTATAAAAACTCATTGCATTTGTTTGAATAATTAGACAAATTATTATGTAAAAAATGATATCTCTTTCAATGTAAGACATTTTAATTGTAACTAAGGAATGGTATGTAGGAGATGAAAGAGTAAGTAGTCCTATTGAATTCCCTCCATATGATTCTTATTTAGTTTTTGTTAGCTTGGCCAGACTACATCTTCAGCATGTCCAACATATCACCCTGATGAGGGTGGGGAATTGAACTAATAACTTCACATCAATGAATGCCTTATAAAACACCCGATCACCGTCTATCCAAGACCCTGTGGACCATATAATTCCTATTTAAACTAAAATAAATCGTGTAATCGAATTTTATCTGTATAATTCTTATCTAGAGAACAAGTAAATGGTTGTATAAAATTTTCTTGATATAGTTCCTTCCTAGATTGTAAAAGTGACACTGCCACCTATATGTACTAGTTCAAAAGTATCTAATATTTTGGTCTTTAGATAAGACTTAATAAAATAGAATGTGTGATTTCTGAAGTATTCATGAAATTTAAAATTATTTTCAACTTTCACATTTAAAAAAAAAATATTATTTTAACTTATAAAAATTGAAATGTCAAAATAATAATTTTCCAAGTGATCATCTTTAATAGTCTACCGGTCTACCATTAGTGGGATTTTATGATCATCGCACTTGATCATAGATGGTACTTTAGCCACTTTCCTTCCATTTCGAGTATTAAATTTTGTATGATACTGAATTTGTTAATCTGCCTTCGCACCAAATCATTACAAGCAAATGGAAATGGTTCTGAATTCTCAGTCATGGATTCATACGAGAGCGTAGGAAAATGAAACTTGTCTTATGTTCTACCATACAAATTTCATTTTAGTGGACGAATAGTTTCCACTTGATTGAGATATTGAATTTTTCTATGAAGGGCTGCTTCGACGCCAATTGCAAAAAAATCCATGAAAGGTCACGAATCTGATTGATATGTGTCTTATCTTTTGCCTCGTGACTCTTTATCTTTAACTGTTTCATGTCATATTCAGTTCATATCTTAGATATCAAACTAATAAGTTTTGTTGTAATTTTATATTGCTTTTTCTCCATGTCAAAATGATATTTTATTTTAATGTTCTTTTGAATTGGTTCAATTTCATAATGTGCAAAATGGAATTTATATTGGTTTAGTTTCATTATTTACAAAATGTAATTTAATAACATAATATTGAATCTAGACTATTTGTCTTGCGTAAGGGTCTCACACTATTGTTAATCATATATGAATTTGGTCAAAGGTTATATTTTTTGAAAATATTTTCAAAAAAATAAAGTCAAGACGCCTTCATGTTGTCCTCTCTAAAGGGACAACCTACTTCGCTACCACTTACGATCATCTTTTTACTCGTTTACAATGGGTTAATATCTACCCCTCTCCTCCTTATTAAAATAAATATTTGCTTCATTCCAAATTATTAATCATTAAAAAAATTGTCACTTTAAAATTCACTACTGCACGAAATCTTTTTAGTTGTTGAACTTAAATTTAGTAATTTGTTAATTTACAATTTTATAATAAAATCACATAAAATAATTCAAAAATTTAATTAAAAATAAATATCAAGTTATCCATTATAATAGTTTATAATTGTGTATATATCTAATTCATGGGATTGCAATTATTTCCCTTCTCATTGTTGAAAAGCTCACTTCGCAATGATTCGATTTTAGCTTTGAAATGAGTGAGGTGAGAGTGAGGTGATAATATCACAGTGTTTATTATTTTACATAAATTTACATTTTTCTCATTTTTAGTTACTCCTAATATTATGTATCTGTTTTCTTTATTGTGTTTTTTTATTGGAATAATTTAATTTTTTATTTAATTTTAATTAAATCAATGAAAAAAATCATATTATAGATAAAGATAATATTTAAAATATTATTATTTTTAAATTTAAAATAAAATTATAATATTATAAAAATTTATAAGAAAAAAAAAAGTTAAGATAATATAAAGAGATAACAATATTATATGTCAAAATATTTTTGGATAAAAGAAACATTAAAAATGAAAGTCCCAGTAGCACAACAGAAAATGTTTTCTTAGTAAAGCCCCTTGTGTTCACCAAGCCACTAAGAGCTTGCACTAAGAGAAACATGTGACTTGAAAAAAAAAATTATTATTGAAAAATACATATTTAGATATTAACTATATATCTATATTTTATATTAATTTCAAATTATTTTTTTTATAATACTTTTCCTAACTTTTTATCCTTTTAACTTAGTAAATTATATTGACTTTAGAATACAAATTCTAAATAATGCAAATAACCCTTTACTATTTGTAAGCCATATTTAAGTTTAATAAAAAATAATCACACTTATTATATTAACATTTAATTATTTTAAAATATATTTAATTATTTATATATTAAAATATAATGTGGAGATTTAAATTATATATAAGCTCAATAAAAATTAATCACAACTATAATATTAACATCTAATTATTTTAAAAATATATTTAATTATTTATATATTAAAATATAACATGGAGATTTATTTTTATATTAATGGAAGATATATATATATATATTTTAAACATATAAATTTTATTGAAAAATTAAATAAAAATATTTATTTATTTTGTATGATTATTACGTAAAGAATTTCTACTAATTCATAATTATTGTTATTTTGATACTATACATAATATCTACAAACATTATTCATAAAACAATATTTATATGATATATATCTTTAGAACTTAGAACTCAAGTCAATAGATAAGGAAATGATTCTCTAATTAATTTTGTTTTCGATTTCTAATATGAATTAAAAATAATTTATTTATTTATTAAAATAGATGTAAAAATAAATAAAATGATATTAACATATATATATTTTTATTATAATATTATATATTATTTATTATAAATATTATCTATTTTATAGTTATTATAGTTGTGGGTTCGAAATATCTCTGAAGCAATATAAATAGGATAAATTGGAAAATCCATTACTCAAACTAACAATCTACATAGATGTCCAAATTTCAACTACCATATTTATAGTTATTTCTATTTCCATACAACACATAATGTCTACCAACATTATTCATAAAGCAATATTTATATGACATGTATCATTAGAAATCGTAATAATGTTACAAGTATTTATCATATTAAAAAAAATTTGGATAATTTTTATAAAAATTTCTATTTAATTATTAATGATTATTAAGTGGGTATTAGAGATTTAATTTTCATGAATTTTTTTAAGAAAAATTTTAATCGTAATGATATATTAAGCTTTGAGATTTATCTTAAAAATATTTATGTTCTTTTTCCTTTAATTAAATTAGTTAATTATAAAAATGTCATATGAACATGTATAAATGATAAAAATGGCATATGAACATGTCTCAAATAATATGAGTTCTAGCTTTTTGACATGTGATATCGATAAACCATGGTGTTAAAGGTTAATAATTTCCATAGTAAAGTAAGAGGGAATCTATAGAGAAGTTAAAAAATTTGTTACATATTGTTTTGAATGTATATATGTTTAACTCATATATTGATTAATTTTAAAATTAATGATAATAAATTAAAATAAAGTCACAATTTAGTTAATTTTTATGATTTTTTACTCTAGGAAATGTGAAATATTTAATGAAGTGTTTTTATACCTATCATGAATTGATGCCTATTAACATCTATCAATCTATCAAGCATTTAATTTATATGGCTTCGCTAATTCCTAAAAAAAAAATACATTATTATTATTATTATTATTATTATTTAAGACTTTGAAAACTAGAAAATATTATTTATATCCCCGATGAGAGTGGGAGAAGACAATGGTAGTGATATAGGCATCTGTGTCTTCCATCCTAAAAACTACAATTATGCTGAGAATAGGGGGTGGCATGAAAACCCCCATGAATGGAATTTCATGTGAATTAAATTGGTTTGGAAACATCTTGAAGAGGCTAAATTCTAATATCGAGGTATGAAGGGAAATTTTTGTCGATTGTTAGTTTGGGAGTTTGTCGGTCCCCTGCCTCTGCTAGTAGAACTTTGGGTTTTCCTTCGAACCTAAAAGATGTAGGATAGGTGGAGAGTTTATTATGGATAAATAAATTCATGACATAACGTAAATGTATACCTGGCGGAATAAGGACATCAGTCCAGGGGCGAAAATAGGTTTTCCAATACAATCTTATTATTAGGGGGTTGCATTAGTTCTTAGTTTTTTCAACTTATCGATGAACTAGAACTGCCTATAATTAGAAGCCACATCTCATCCTTTTCATCGTAATTCTAACCCTATTAGATTTTTAGCTATACAAATATGTCAGGAATTAAAATGAAACATGCTAAGAGGGGTTTTGTTGCTAGTTTTGTAAATATAAATTTACTTATTGCTTAGAATAAAAACTGAAAGGGTGGCACGTGGGGTTAAATTGGTTTGGATTTTAGTGCTAAGAGGGGGTTTCATTTTATGTCAACCACTACCTCTGTGTCTATCTAGAGTCTTTTTGAGAGGATATATTGTGCCATTGGTTTTATACTTTCTAGGACATCCAACTCTATAATTGGGTCTTTAATTAGGTTTGATAGTAAAAGTCATATTTCTCGAGATGAGTATATCAATCAAATTTTTACTTGGGTATTTTCTTTTAGTATTATAGGGAGGCATTCCTTTTTTTGTGGCACCCTCCCTACCAGTATTTATGGATTTGCGAATGTGTCTTGATTGAACATTCGGCTTGTATGATGGTACGCTAAGTCTATTGTTGAAAGTATAAGAGGGATTGTAGCCTGGGCCTTCGTTTGGAACAATGATAAATACAATGTTAGTGTGCAATTTTTTGGGAGTGGTAGAGGACCTTTCATTGATTTAGTTGAGATTTCATTCTAGAATTTTGTACCTATTTATTGCTTTGTCTCTGGTTTTTTCCTTGAGAATTCACGGGTGGTCATCAAGAAAAGAATTTGGACATGGGCTCTACAATACACTATGAAATGGAAATTCAAGTGTTCTTTTATTATGGTATTTTTTTGGTTTGGTTGCAAAGTTATTTCAGAGTGGTTTGATTATTATAGTGGTATTAATTATAAATCTGCCAACTTAGATCTTGAATATCTTTGCAATGCTTTATTTTTTATTCTTCAATTCATAACCAGGTTTGTAGTTTCATTGAGAAACACCCCCTCTAGTTATCCATCATGTACAAGTAGTGTGTGAGAAGCTGAAGGGACAATGGAGGAGGTCAAGGCCCTCCAGGTTGAAATTGATACCACCATCATGCTCATGAGCCTCCAAAATCCTTCCATTTAACCATCCATGAAGACATCCATAATAAGATGCAAAATTTAGAAGCAATGGAAGCCAAAGACTGACATGCAATTTATGAGTGATGCAATCCCCGCAAACCCGTAATCACACTCACCAACGCATATAAAATGCATCTCTAAAGATTTTCCTAAATTAAACCTTCAACACCGAAGCCCGCATCTTTCATTCGATTTAAAACCCCTCGGCGTTTGCATTCAATTCTTAAATCCAAAACTCCACCATACATATGCGCCTTTTTTTTGGTCTGTGTATTAAGCTGTCTCATACAAAAACACATCCACATCGCCACCTACGCATTTACCATTTGGTAATCCCAATTTGACCCAACAACAACACTGAAATTTGAATGAACGGTCCCAATGGGTCTCCAACACCCAATAAACACCCTTTGTTCTTATCAGAACCAAAAAACTCTTTGAATCGACTTTAAAAAAAATACTTTTTGATCTTTCCGATCCCACTGTACTCTTTAGTCAACTCAAAAGCGGATATTAAACACCTTTATAAACAAAATCTGTATATATTTGCGCGCCCAGATCTGGTTGATCGAACGTACTAAACACATTCGCAAATTGAAATCTCTGTATGGCTTCAATCACCTTCAGGATTTGATGCAATAGCTGCACTGGACCATAATGAAACCCACAAATGAACCTTTCACAAACCAATACCAACCTTTTCAACATATCTCGGAACTGAAGCCCTTTCCTTTAAACTTAAAAGCATATCTCTAATGTATCAGAATCAAAATCTTTTTATAAGATTTTATAATGCCTTTCATCTTTGATTCAATATACAAATTTAACTTAATAAAATCATGGTGTATGCTCTTACCAACAGAATCCACAATTCCGATGTGATATTCAATCAGAAATCGGAAATTCGTTGCGATTCAAAGTCGCCTCCCCATCAGTGATATGATACCGCCTCAGATCCGATCGTACCGATGACCAAATTTCATAACATTTTCCTTCTGTATTCTATTGTCATACGTTGCGATATGACAATATCTGTTTGATCCAAACCGGTAGCTATACACAGGACCGATACATCAACAAAGTCGACTGATATAACTCTTAAATCTGTTTCAAAGCTCCAACAGATGATTACGCCAATTCTCTGTGTTAATAGCTGTCGCAACACACAAATTCAAACTATGCCAGAATTAATTTAAACACGGAATTCTTATTGTTGAAATGAAAACACAGGTTTTCCCCATTTCATCAATTTCAAAATCATACGATACTCATATTCCACCATTTGTCATTTGATGTACAAAAACCATAATTGCATTCAAAGAATGAAACAAAGTCTCGTCCTTTCCTCCGCTCCAAAGTTTCGATTCGATCCAAATTGGAATCAGAGATTGCCAAAACTGAATGTTAATTGTTTCATCGCCGATCTACAATGCCGATTTGGACTTACGACCTGATGCAATTTTGAATTGAATTGTGAATTAATTTAACTCTACTCCAAGGTTCTGAAAAGTCTTTTCATGTCATTACTCTGCGTTAAATACTTTTTCAATCCACGAATTTTAACAAAACCAGGTTTACCTTCAACACAGAAATCTTACAATTGAAACTAAAAAAAACACAGTCCACAACCATTTAAATCGAATGCACATCAAAACAACGCTCTGACTTCCATGATTCATCATAATCAAATTCACAAAAAACAACGCTCTGACTTCCACGATTCATCATACAATTAAGCACACAACATAATTTTTATCAATAATATTGAGAAAAACAGAGTCTCGCCTCAAGGCCCATTGTACAAGAAATTGACTTCTGTAAAAAAACAATCTATACACTTCTCGGAGCTCTCGCTCCTTAAAAAAAACCCACACACACCAAATCCTCTCGCTCCTACAATTTCACTATTTATTCTCCTAATAATAGCAAACAGAAACCTCCTATTTCTTCGAAAGATCTTTAACAACAAAATCTCCTAATCTTATCACTCTCGATTACACCAATATTAATAAGTCTTATCTCTAATTCTAAATAAAACTATCACATTTATTTCCATAACAAACTATTCATGAAGTCTACTCCTCTCGATAAACCTGAATTGAATCAAATAGTCAATGAATTTTACTGTGATTAGCCACAACATGTGGACAATCCTCCACATTGCTGGCTAATGTCGATGCTCCTGCATCAGACTCCCGAAGTTTAAATTAGCCATGATCTCCTGATCATGCAATTCTGTTATGTGTCCTCCTGGATCCCATACTTGGTTTGATAGTTTTTCTTTGATTACTGCTGTTGTTTTTCCATTAAGTCTTCCGCCTTTCTGCTGCAATGCCTCACTATCTGCTGCTGTCCTTTTCACATATTTCGCTGCTGCTTTGCTCACTCTAATTTGCAATTTTCCATTCCCTTCACCTGTACCATTTCTTCCAGACAATCTTCCTTTCTTCTTTTGTCCCATATTTGTTTTACTGGAATGCTGTAGTATGAGTTTCCATAACTAATCCAATTCTTTGTCCATTTCACTTCTCGTGTGCTGAATACTTTTCTGCTGCAACTGATTGTGTTCTTGAATTTGAACATCATAATCTTTGTGCCAATAATCTTCCATATTCATTGTTGAAATGTACAAATGCCTTCTCCATTGATTCTTTGCAATAATCCTAGGTCCTTCTTCTAGTTTCTCATTCATGAGTTCATCATTCCTGACTTCAAATTCCAGCATACCTGGCTTCATCTTCAAAAGATTCGACTTATACCACAAATCTGCCATCTCATCTGGAAATTTTCTCAAAATTTCTGCACAATCTGCAATATCTGTCTTTAATCCTTCTTCACTCTGGCTTTATTCAAGATCAATGATCTTCAATGACTCAGTGTATCCTTTGAATTCAAAAATTCTTTTGCCATCCTCCTTATTCTGCATATGACTATGAGTAGTCATTTCTTCAACAGTCTTCAATAACTTTTTGTCTTTCCTCAAGTCAATGGGACCTGCAAACACACAACAACCTTCAGTTTTCAAAATACAATACCTTTCATTTTCTTTTGATGCTTCAAGCACCAATCCTCCACCATAGATCTTTTGGATTTCAGCGGATCCTTCATGCGGTGACTTTAAATCAATATGAATTTGTTCAAGTTTCCTGAACTCATTCATCAGTTTGCCATTCAATCTCCGTTGCAATAGCTTCCATTTCACCCTTTTCTTCAGTCTCCATCTATATCTTCGGTCTTCACTTATCTTTCTTTGTATTGCCAGACCAATTTCTGGTTCTTCATTCTGCTGCCAGCTTCTATACTTCTGCAATTTAATGCCTTCCTCAAATTCACTCTCATGTAGCTGATCATTCCTTCCAAATTGCTGGTTACTTCCATATTCATCTTGCTGAGTTAATATTTCTGTCTCCTTCATGCCTCTGAGGACATAACTCCTTTGTTGCTTCTGATCTTTCATCTCACCTTCAAATAATCGATGCTCAATTTCTCTAATTTCAGCATCATATTTATTAATGTTGTTTTCCACACCTTTTCCTCCATCAGGTTCTGCAAGCTTCATTTCTCCTTTAGGTTCCTCGAGTAATCTCTCCAAGAATTCTATCTCCTTATGAAATCTCTCCAGCAGATCATCACAATTTCCATTCTCAGCTTCATCTTTTTTCTGGCAATCCTCCTGAGTTGACCTGTTTTCTACATCATCATATTGCAAGCATCTTTCATCAATTCCATTAAACAAATTCATTTGTTTACCTTTTTGTAGTCCCACTATGGAATTGTCTTTAGACTGCTGGTTTATATCAACCTCATCTGACTGTTTCACACCAAACATGATTTCATCTATGAACTCCTTCTGTTGCAATAGATCAATGCGTTCTTCCTCTAAAAGGGATTCTTCATCATACTTCACCTCAAAAGCTTCATTTCTGGTTGTGACAATTTCATCAGGCTGTCCATCATCCTCTGCATATCCTGCAAACATACACAAACTATAAGAATCAAAATGACAAGGCTTCATTGCCTCATCTGTTTCCTTTGTCAACATATCTTCGAATTGTTCTCAACTCTGCCAACAGTCCATGAGATCTTTAGCTGACCTCTCATTATCCACTTCCCCCAACATTTCACCTTTTTCAGGTCTGCAAATGGAGACTTCCAATTCTACCTCTACTTCTCTGAGTTTCTCTGATTCCTCTTGAGCACTCAATATCTGCTCAATATTTCTCAATTCTTCTACTATCTCTAACTTTACTTGCTGATTTCTCATTTCCCGTAGTCTTTGTCATTTTACTCTTTTCCTCATGGTCCAAACACTTTTCTGCAGCATCTTCATCAATATTCCAATCTGGAAATCTATCTCAGCTTTCTCTCGGTCAAACTCTTCTTGACTCATCCTCATGCCATTTGCTTTGGCAGCTTCCCTTCTGCTGTGGCTTCTTTGTGAAATTCTGCTATGACTATCTGTAGTCATTTTTTGCTCCATGAGCTCCTTGCACCTCTGCAACAAGCCTCTGCAACAGTAATTCCTCCTTACTACAATCTTACCTCACTAAGCTCTCCTCACTTAGTCTTTTGGTAAGCACGATCCCCTATCTGGAATCTTCTCTTGAGCAACACCTTTGCTCCCTCTAGGCTTCTGCAATCTCTCACTCTCTCTTTCGAAGACACTTCAATTGTCCTCTGTCCAATCTCTTGTTGGATTCTTCAGGTTCACTGCCACTTCTAAGGACTTTCTCTATTTTGTTTTTAAGAACACATTTGGTTCCTCTCTCACAACTTCTTTGATTTATATTGCTGCAGTCTTCACTCTTTCAACATGCTACTGTTTCCATACCTCTGTAGTTTTAAATCTTCATCAGCAAACATTCTCTTAAATTTCCACAGAGCCAAGCTCTGATACAAAAATGACGCAGAGTAATCCCTGTAAACCCAGAATCACACTCACTCAACGCATATAAAATGCATCTCAGCATTTTCCTAAATTAAACCTTCAGTACCTGGTTCAGATCTTCATACTTCTGCTATTAACTGAAAGTAATTACAGTATTCTGCATTCGATTTAAAACCCCTCGGCGTTTGCATTCAATTCTTAAACCCAAAACTCCACCATACATATGCGCCTTTTTTTTGGTCTGTGTATTAAGCTGTCTCATACAACAACACATCCACATCGCCATCTATGCATTTACCATTTGGTAATCCCAATTTGACCCAACAGCAACACTGAAATTTGAATGAATGGTCCCAATGGGTCTCCAACACCCAATAATCACCCTTTGTTCTTATCAGAACCAAAAAACTCTTTGAATCGACTTTAAAAAAAATACCTTTTGATCTTTCCGATCCCACTATACTCTTTAGTCGACTCAAAAGCGGATATTAAACACCTTTATAAACAAAATCTGTATATATTTGCGCGCCCAGATCTGGTTGATCGAACATACTAAACACATTCGCAAATTGCAATCTCTGTATGGCTTCAATCACCTTCAGGAATTGATGCAGTAGCTGCACTGGACCATAATGAAACCCACAAATGAACCTTTCACAAACCGATAACAACCTTTTCAACATATCTCGGAACGGAAGCCCTTTCCTTTAAACTTAAAAGCATATCTCTAATGTATCGGAATCAAAATCTTTTTATAAGATTTTATAATGCCTTTCATCTTTGATTCAATATACAACTTTAACTTAATAAAATCGTGTTGTATGCTCTTACCAATAGAATCCACAATTCCGATGTGATATTCAATCAGAAATCGGAAATTCGTTGCGATTCAAATTTGCCTCCCCATCAGTGATATGATACCGCCTCAGATTCGATCTTACCGATGACCAAATTTCATAACATTTTCCTTCCGTATTCTATTGTCATACGTTGCGATATGACAATATCTGTTCGATCCAAACCGGTAGCTATACACAGGACTGATACATCAAAAAATTAGACTGATATAACTCTTAAATCTGTTTCAAAGCTCCAACAGAAGATTACGCCAATTCTCTGTGTTAATAGCTGTCGCAACACACAAATTCAAACTCTGCCAGAATTAATTTAAACACGGAATTCTTACTGTTGAAATGAAAACACAAGTTTTCCCCATTTCATCAATTTCACAATCATACGATACTCATATTCCACCATTTGTCATTCGATGTACACAAACCATAATTGCATTCAAAGAATGAAACAAAGTCTCGCCCTTTCCTCCGCTCCAAAGTTTCGATCCGATCCAAATTGGAATCAGAGATTGCCAAAACTGAATGTTAATTGTTTCATCGCCGATCTACAACGTCGATTTGGACTTACAACCTGATGCAATTCTGAATTGAATTGTGAATTAATTTAACTCCGCTCCAAGGTTCTGCAAAGTATTTTCATGTCATTACTCTGCGTTAAAGACTTTTTCAATCCACGAATTTTAACAAAACCAGGTTTACCTTCAACACAGAAATCTTACAATTGAAACTAAAAAAAACACAGTCCACAACCATTTAAATCGAATGCACAGCAAAACAACGCTCTGACTTCCACGATTCATCATAATCAAATTCACAGCAAACAACGCTCTGACTTCCACGATTCATCATACAATTAAGAACACAACATAATTTTTATCAATAATATTGAGAAAAACAGAGTCTCGCCTCAAGGCCCATTATACAAGAAATTGACTTTTGTAAAAAACAATCTATACACTTCTCGGAGCTCTTGCTCCTTAAAAAAAACCCACACACACCAAATCCTCTCGCTCCTACAATTTCACTATTTATTCTCCTAATAATAGCAAACAGAAACCTCCTATTTCTTCGAAAGATCTTTAACAAAAAAATCTCCTAATCTTATCACTCTCGATTACACCAATATTAATAAGTCTTATCTCTAATTCTAAATAAAACTATCACATTTATTTCCATAACAAACTATTCATGAAGTCTACTCCTCTCGATAAACCTGAATTGAACCAAACAGTCAATGAATTTTACTGTGATTAGCCACAACATGTGGAAAATCGTCCACATTGTTGGCTAATGCCGATGCTCCTGCATCATATTTGGAT